>VZTZ01020816.1:221715-240762 GCA_013400955.1 Drymodes brunneopygia | reverse complement strand
GCTCCCGGCGGGGGCGGGGGACGGAGCTGCCAGACGGCGAGCGCTCACCCTCTGAGGCGGTGGTCCCTGCGCACCGGGCTCCTCGCGCTCGGGCGGAGGCGGTGCTCGGGGACCCCGCGCAGCCCACCCGAGCGCAGCCCTGCCCGTGCGATGTGAGCCTGTGGCAACCGCTCCCCCGGCAGAGCTGCCCCCCAGGTGCTCCCTGCTCGCCGGAGTGAGGAGAAGCAGCGCTCCCGTTAGCGTGGGCGGGAAAGGAAAACCCCAATAAAGGCGTGAGCCAGGGACAGGGACTTGGCGGCGTGGTTTGGGTTTTTTTTCCATCCAAAGCCCCGCCAGGCACAGTGCCGCCTTTTTGGCAGGCGTGTGCTCCGGGGGCGGTGGGAGGCCGGGTGTCTCGCCAGATAGGGTGGCTTGGAGCTGGCTATGCCACCAGTCCCGGGGTGAGTGGTGAGCCAGGGGCTGGGAAGGGTCGAGCTGTGATGGCTCATGAGAACGGGGATGCCTTCAGGGAAAGAGCGTGGAATGCAGTCTGAGTGGAGAGCACTGAGCCTCTTCCTCTTCTCCATATCATCGCAGTGATGGGCATTTTCTCTTTTATCATCACTCAGTCGTGTGAAACAGCCACGCTGGTGGGTGGGGCCACACCTTTTTTTGTTAATTTTGTGGGGGTTTTTGTACAGTCCCAATGGGAATGCAGAAGAAAATAGCAGTAAGGAGAATCCTTCTGAAGGACAGAGAGGTTGAGGCAATCCCAGCCCCCACTGTGCTTTCTCAGTTTATTTTTGTTTGCAAGGAAGTGAAGGTGCTCCCTGAGCACAGTGGCAACCCAAGCAGGGAGGCCAAACAGCAAAGCTCGGTGCAAAGGGATCCACTCGAGCTCCCAACTCTGAGTCATGCAGCTGCTATTAATACACCTCGCCCTCTGGCTGTCTGATAAAGAGAGGTTGGGGGATGAACTATGAGGAATTTTCAATTAAAAGCTGCTTCAAAAAGAATAAAAAGAACATTCTACGGTGAATTGGAGTTGGGGAGAAGGGGATGAAGAGGAAAGCAGCCTGTCAAATAAGGAATAATCTCCCAGAGACTTTGTGGGAGCCTCGTTGATTAAATTTTTTAAAATATTTTTTTACAAAATTTAAAGAACATTCTGATAGCGTAAATGACCACATAATACAAACTATTATAAAGCTAAATATAAATATTGATATAAGCTTGAATGTAATTACTTTTTCTGGAGACAGTGAGTTTGAGTGAGTGATAGCTTTATACATTTTGCGGTATATTTCAAACAGGCATTTATCTAAACAGTATCTGAACATCTCTGTCTATTAAAGGTATGTTCAATTTCCTCATATGGGCTAAAATTTCATTTCCAGCTTTGTTTGTGCCATTTTGTTCCAAGGAAGAAGTGGTAGTGGCCAATTCCTCCTTGTCTCTATTGTTCTTGATTGTGAAGAACATCCTCATGTGAAACAGTATTTTGCAGTACATTTAACTTATAAGGCATCTTGTAGCATCTGCAGATACAAAGTTTCACAGACCAGCCACCATTAGTATGCCTTGTACTGTTCCCTGTTCAGATGGCCTTTACCTGCAGGTCAGAGTAAGGGAAAAGAAACAAACAAAATGCAGAAAAACAAACCCTGTTTCGTTCAGTCACTTAAATAAATTGGCTATGATTCACTGCGGTGCACAGATAAAATGTGTTTACTTTAGTTGACCGAATTAAAGTCTTGCTTTCTTCTCAAATAGTCCATTCTCAACTGGCTCAAATATAGGATTATTGCACTAGGGCTCGGTTTCACTACTGGTGTTGATAGCATGTGGAAGCCAGTTCCTTTCAGTTTGTGCATTATCACTGCAGGATATGCTTTATCTCTTATCCTGTTACATGAAGAATATTATTGCTCAGAAATGTCAAGGTAAATAATAGTCTTATCTTCCTTGTCAACAGCATAATGTGGTTTTCTTCTCACCTTGGCTCCTTAACAAGGTGTAAAATTGCAGTTTGTCTGATAAAACAGGGCAGTAAAAACAGAAGTGTAGTTAGAGATCATATTCTTTGTAGCCATGAAACTGAAACTACAGAAAGAACTACAGGCAATAAAGAGAGCTTTCAGATACCCCTATCAACTTAAATTACACAGTTCTTTAAGAGGTAGGTTATAAAGATAAAGCTAATGATAAGAATGCCATAACTGCAAGACATAAAAGTTTATCTTTTGGCAGTAGTGTCAAAACCCATCTCTTCATTAAAAAACAGATTTTAAACTTCCATTGCCTCATCTGAGAAATCAATCTGAGAATCCTTTTAGAAAGCAAAGATTTTTGGGCCAAGGTTTCTCTTCTTCAGTGCACCTGCAAAAGCATAAAGCATCAGTCAGTGAATACCCAGTTGTGTGTTAGAATCTACCTTTAGTAAAGCCAAATATACAGTTCAAGGGGCATTTACTAGACAAGGCATTTTGGAAAGGAGAACTAAGAAATAAAACCACCATGAAAAATTTCTGATTTTTTTTTCCAAATGGTATATGAAAAACACCTTGGCATTACCTAATTCAATTATGATTTATGCCATCAACCTGGATAGAAGAGTAGTGCTGCCCATACCATGCCCCTGCCGTGAAGAGTTATCCGTGGACTCAGCCTACACGCCTGGAAGGCAGCCATTCTGGGAATAATTATACATATGACTCAACACACACATACTCAGCTATTAATATGTTTACAGAAGCAGACTTGATATTATTGCAGGGTAATTTTACTGTTACTAATTGTATGGTCTAAAACCAAACTGCTTTTTCTTTTGTTAGTTTTTGAATAACAGTAAAAGGATGTGTTGCCTTAATGGACATTAATAGTAATTATTTTTCCAACAAGAATGTTAGATTGCCCTTTAAAGTCTTTGTTAGAAACAAACGGAATTTAAAGTATTCTGTGGTCATTAGATGAATCCAATTCACAGATATTTTAAATATCTGGTGAAATTACAGTAAATGTCTGAAGTAATACATTTTATATCTCGTTAAATTTGTCTGTCATTTAAAATTAAATGTATCTCATTCCAAAAATTATTTTTCATGCATGGTATTAACATGCCAGATTTCAAAAAAAATAAAAGGGTTCCAGTAGCAACACTGAGCATTCCAAGTTGCCTTTATTGCATGCATGTGTACAGTTTCAGCTTTGATCAAATTCAAAAGGCAAAATATGGTATGATCCTGGGGAATCTATGTTTTCCCTCTCTGAAATACCATAGGTGTGTGAAGCCTATTTAGGTGTCCTCCAGGGCCAAGACACCTCCAGGGCACTTGGGCAGCACCTCGAGAATCCTCAGCTCCAGTGAAGTCCAGGGGTCCATGTCCAGGATAATCCCCTGCACGAGGAGGGTAATGGGGGAGGACAGGCCTAGTGTGCAAAAAGTTATATGGAAAGGGGATCCTCCCTCTTCAGAGACACACGGTGAACAGAAAGGATGAATCAGCACCTGAAAGCCTGGTGAAAACACTTGGAAAACAGTGGGCAGGGTAATCTACTACTGAGCTGCAGTGTTGGCAGTTGGCTCCGTGTCAGGCTGTTCTTCCACCCATTGATTTAATCACCCTGCTGAGGAGGCTCAGCCTCCAACACGGACTGTGAAGCCTGGCTGGCCAGTACACACCTTTCCCATTGAAAATCCAAAGGGTTGTTTGCAAAAGCTTTGTCCTGCAGCCCAATCAATTTCTGTCAATGTAAGATTTAGGAACATTGTTTCTCTTGCTGACTGTGCCCACCAGAAGCCCAAGACTCAGGTGAGTAAGAAGCCCAAAGGCTTTATCACTGATGGTCTGTCACACATGGTGACGTCTTCCAATGACAGATTTTTGGCTTTTTCCTGGTATTTAGTCTCTGGTACTACAGCAAAGACACCCCAGTGGTGTCAAGCTATCTCAGAATCAAATTTTAATACCTTTTGTACTCAAGACAGGGAGTAGCAGAATCACTTATAGAGGAGTGTGTTTATTTAAGTGCCAAATACGGATCTCAGCAATTCATTCTAAGTGAATCTGTATTCACATTTCTTGGTAGTAATTTGCTCATTTAATTTTTGTATACAAAGTGTGTATTATGCAGCACTTACATTCCATCTGTTATTTCAGTCACCTTTATAATGTTATGTTTTGGGTTTTTTTTGCAACTTGGTAATTGCACAAGAGACAGTTTAACAAACAAAGCTGCTTGCAGTTAAGGTTGGGGCAAGCTGTCTGATTTCTTGTATGTCACTGCTCTTGTGTCATGTCACCCAAACATGCCTTCACTGATACATAAGGTTGTCATCTAACAGCTGACACTTAGCTGCAGTTCCTGCTTGCGTCCACTTAATATTTTTATCTCATTCATAGTTATAATTGCTATGACAAGTACAAGTTGTTCTGCAGCGACAGCACTGTTTTTTTAGTGACGGTGTTTATTTAATTAGAATGTGGCAGTAGCTGTGTCATGTCCATAGCACTGGAAATCAAAGTCATTGATAACCAAATTCACTTCAGTGAAATGATGTTATAACAAAATGAAATAGTAGGTAAAGTACTAAGCAGTTAAAGGCATCAATCCAGACAAGGTTTTGAAGAACCTATTTCTGCAGGCAAAAAACAATTAATATGGTTACCAGGGAATTGGATGCAAGTGTTTAAAAACTTGAAAAATGCATACACCTGTTAAAGACAAAGCAAATGCTTTTAGGATTGCATTATTGTTGGATTTGTGTTTTGTAGGGTTTTTTGTTTGTTTGTTTCTCCTAAGGTGGATGTACACGGTACTGAGAGACAGCCCTATGCTTTGTGAATAAATAAAATCATAATAAAAGGTAGCGCTTTTTACTCGCAATCCATCATTGAAGTATTTTTAGGTCCTGGTCCCTTCTAATTTTACTGCATTTATTTGCTTCTTTGTTAACAAGCAGAAATCAGCAAAACCATAGAAAGAGTGTTACATTTCAGTCAATATATATTCTCAAGATTTTGTCATCTCCCAGTTTTACAAAAATGTAGATGTCAAAACCTCAAAATAGAAGTACATATTTCTTTACAAATCCAGCATTTTTTTAATATGGGAATTTTCTGGAATACTTATATATATTGAAGCGGGGGGGGAAAGGTGTGAAAATTGAAATACACTGTTCAGGTTTGTGTTTTCTGGATATGGGACATTTTTAATGGCATGCCAGTAGCATCACAAAAGATGAAAAAACACTCAAAGGAAACACTCCATCACCTCTTTAAAGGGGATGTTCCACAACAGACACATCAACCCATTTTTGCCAAAGGTGTTTTCAGCTAAACCTGAATCATGAAACTGCTTTAAAAAAATAGCAAAAAATCCAAAAAAGTCACAGCATTAACATTATGTAAAGAGGTAGTGAGAGACTGAATACAATATCTTCTTATTTTAAATGTTCTTTGCCTCCACTGAAATCACTGGCTTATTTCAGAGCTCATCTGCCAGTACTGAGTACAAGGTCTTAAGTCCACAGACATTCTAAACTTCTGAAGGAATTTAGGAACAAGAAGGCTGAGCTGATATTAGCAAAAGCATGTGTCATTAAAACCAGCTACAGCTCTGTTGCTGAAGCAGATATCCCCACAGATTCATTTTTTCTACCGCACAAGCATAGAAAGTGAGGAATGTATCGAGGCACTTCATTTGCTGAACCAGAATTCTACAATGCTTTATCATCAGCACATCTACAAAGATGTAATTTGGAGGCATGAAGGTAATTTAGCCTTAAGAGGACGCATACTTTTGCAGCAGCTATGTTGCAATCGAAACTTATCAGATCAAATCGCCCTTCACTGAAGTTCATCAAAGAGAAACAAGGCAGGAAAAGGAGAAAGGTAAGATAATGCTAGGGTGCTAAGATCTTCAGTGTGTTGTCTCCAAGTGTATTTTTAAAGGCGGCTTCTTTTTCATTTCACTGTGTATGAAGAGAGTCTGAAAGATTTAAGAGTATTTATTTGCCTTGGGAAAAGAATACTAAAAGATGCAGTCTTTGACTACCCTTAAGGATACCTCAAAGGCAGTAGAAGAACCAGGTGGGCTACTATATTACAAGTACCAAAAAAATGACATATGATAAACTGAAATGGGAATTAGACCCCTTAAGGATTTAAGGTCTGCTAATGGTTTTCTGTTACCTGGTGAACAGCGACTGAAAGGATGGTACATAAGGGCAGATTTGATACTTCAGATGCTGCTGAAGTTAAAATTACAAAATACTCAAGTTCCTCCATGAAACTAGATTGACTTAGGTTGTGCGTGCTTGGAAACACGTGACTGATTGACTTGGGGTAGCTATGATTCTTTCCTGAGGCAAACTTGAGTGCTCTGCCTGGAGTGGAGTCCCTGTGGACCAAGCAGTTACTGGATTGTTCAGTCAATCCTTCCCAGCCGGCAACATCTCAGTTGTCTTTTTCTTCTTTCCTGATGGATATTTACATAAAATTTCTAGGATATTAATTTTTTCCAAGGCTCCTATCTTTGTTGCATTTGGTTGTATTTAGCTAACAGGTTTTACTGTTACCAAGTAAACTTGCAGATGAACTTACTTTGATGACAAAAGCTGGGCTGAAAATAAAGTAATAAAGCTGAGGTCCCCTATGAAGGCAGAAGAAATACCAATCCCAGCTATTTACCTTGTTAAACAATGAACAGGCTTTTTTCCTATATCCTGAACTAATGTTCAGTTTAAACTGTAGATAATACATTATTAAATTTGATATTTGGCATTAAATGCTACTTGCAGACTACACTGAAACCAGCAGGTTTGTTTACAACTTTTTCCATCTGAAAATTCAAAACTTTGTTACATCCCAAACTTGAATTATGGGAATAGGTTGAACATCTGTCTGCTGCATGCATCTCTATAGCCCAACTGTTCATCTTTTGAGTTTAATTAGATGAGATGGAGTGTTCTTCCTGCAAAGATGTCTGGTTTGATCACTTCTTGTTTCTTTTAAAACAAAATATGTTCCTTGCACCCACTTAACAGATCAAGAGGAGAGTTACTCTGGTTGCCCTGCTGGTTGCTCATCATCTTCTATATGGAGTTTCTTCTACAATGGAGCCAATCAGAATTATTGAGGTTTTGCACAAAAATAAAGGTTTGGTACGTTGAAGATCTGCCCTTTCTTGCTTCTTTACATAATTTCTTATAATTTAAGCACAGTTAAGTTTTTTTTCAACAGGGACTGCAAACTTCACTTCTGTTGTCAATCTACACAAAAATGGGGAAATTTTCTCAGTGTTTGTGTAGAGGGAGCACAATGTCAAGTTAAGTTTGCACAAGGTAGAGAAGAAAAAAACTAATCGTGCACATTATATGTTAGAAATATTGTTTCCAGAAAAAGACAGAGTCATCAATGTAGATAGTAGAGTACTTGGTTATGATCAACAAAGTGTTTAAGATTCATATATGTACAAATGATATAATCTCAGCTGAAATCTATACAGCTCTGGTTGTTGCAGTCTAGAAGGCTACAGAATTAGGAGACATTTGGATACAGCATTGGCATGGAAAAAAGGCTTGTAATGGAATTAGAACATTTTGCCTAAGAAATTAAATAAATACGAAGAGATTCAAATATGCAGGCCTGAGGCTTAGGAGAGGACAAAACAAAAATAACAAACAAACAAAAAAACCTTGGAAGAACAAAGCCAACCCTTCTCTAAGCAGTATAGAGAAGTGGAAAACCAAGAGGAGGTGAGTGCTCCATTTGCATCCTGTGGATACAAAAGGAGCTGATCAGAAAGGACCAGGCTTGAAACCTTCTTTTGGAAGGTTGTGCTTTGTTTGTATTCCTGTTAACAATTCAGACACTGCGAAAAAACATGGTATAAGTTTGGAATTGTGATGCAATTGCATCACAGTAATGTGTGAAAAGTCTGGGCAAACTAACTCAACGTAAATGTGCTCAGGGCTAGCAGTCATCCAAATCTAAAACCTCCCTTTAAGCCTGGGGTTGCAGCAGCTCCTAGAAGGGAAGACTCTGTAAAAACAATCTTCCTGGGGCAACAAGGATTATTTGTGTCTTAATGTGTTATCTCCTATGAAAAAGCACAACATGACTAACCAGTAACTAACAAAAAGCAGCAGCCATCAGGATGGTGAGTAGGAAGGGACAGCAGAGGGCTGGGATCAACCATCCCAAATTACATGGTGTTGCTTCAAGACACAATAGCCTGGATTGAGGCTGGTGGTCAGTACACTGGACTTGAGGTATAGTGCCAATGAACAAAATATTTCCTAAGGGGGTAAATAGCTGTCACCTAGCCTAAGAAATCAGGAGACCACTCTAAGTTATGATTACTGTCTTTTAGGGAAAGTGCAATTCCTATCCCATTTTTCTTCCTTTACTTTCCTCCTTTCTAAGTTCTGTTTTATTAAGCTGTTTGTGAATATGAAATACACTATATTTAGGTCACTTTTAAGTAAATATTCCCTTATAGATTCTACTTCAAGGTCTAGCAGAACGATTGCAAACATAAAAACAGCATCAAGAATGTGGTTTGAAGCTTTCATTTTCTCAGTCTTGTAGTACAGGAGGAGACAGGCTGTGTAGCTGACAACTCTGAGTGTTGTCTTTTCATCAAATAACAAAATAGTCACTCCAGGGTAAAGCCAAAATGCACAGCAGGAGTCTAAGAGGGCGGACAATATTCTCTTGTCCTGGATTACTGTACTTTTGGATATTCTTGTTATTTATTTAAGAGGTACTAAAAAAAATAAGCAGCTTGTAACACAAAGTTTAAATAAGCTGTTAATTAGGATGAAGTCTCCATCACCCCAATTCTGTCAAAAATATGTTTGAGTTTACTTTGGTTTTGCATCTTCTCAGAAGCACTGGGAATCGACAGCAGTTACAGATACACAGCTGGGCTAAATGAACATAATGCTGTATGGCAAGTTATGTGCTTCAGTGAGCTCAACATTTTCTTAGAAATAAAACTAGGTTTAGCCCACAGAGAGAGTATGTCAGTGATCAAACTATACATGCCTCAAGGAAAAACACAGGAAGGAATCTCTAAGGTTTAATTCTGTAAAGCAACGTTTCAAAGAGACTGCTGAAAAGCAAGTAATTGCTCCAAACTCTCTTTTTCTGAAAGGTCATTTTTTAGTTCCCTTTAGGAGCATGTACCCTTTAGGGGTATGTAAGAAATACATGTTACACAACTGTTCAGAAGATCCTTCATTACCATAGGAAGTCAGTTCTTTTAGGCTACTTAGGCTTTTGGGAAATCCATTTATGCAGAGATCCGTTTCAGATGTTACTATACAACTATTGGGGCTTGGAAAACCTTGTTCACAAATGCAACAGACCATGAAAATGGTGAGATGGATTTCTGTTTATAGCTCTTCTTAGAAACTTAAATTTTTATGTTGAACTGCAATAGCCAGCTATTAAGATCCTCGAAAGCACTACATTCCCTGTGGAAGGGTTTGTTGTGATTCCACCCAGGATTCTTTTTAGTTCACTGTATTTGCAAAGGCTCATTTTGTTATTCATTCTCTGACATATCCAAAATCTGATGGCAGTAGTCCTGCTTTACAATTGCATGGAAGAAGAGAGCCCAGCCCTCACTGTAACCTGCTTATCTTTCAATTAGTGGCATAGTCACAATATTACTGCCAGTGGTAGCGGAGCAGAACACAACGTTTTTGCTTACTTGCTTTTTCGTTAGCAATTGTACGATAAAACTGAAACACCACATCCTCCAAAACATAGTAAAGAAGGCTGTATTGTGAAGGTGGTTTTACAAGCAAAACCAAGATATGCCTGAAGTCTGCATAAGGGCTTTTAATCCAGTTATTGTAAAACCAGCAGCAGTGCTGTCACATGCACATGTAGGCACATTCTCTGCCCACCTCTTCACTTCTGCTGAACAGCTGCTGAAATTTCTTCATCAAAACCCAAGCCTTCAGAGCAATGCTTTAGAGAAGGTTCAGGCCTTCTTCAAGATATTAGCATAATGAGGTGTCATTTGCTCCGCATTACATTTTCAAAATCCCAGGAAGAGATTTTTAGTTGTTAACACTTTTGTTCATCAGTTTAAGATACTCAGTCTGCTCATCTGCATCTTAATATATTCAGATATATCAGTTACAAAAATATTTGTGTAATACCTAATGTTATCTATTACTTAAAAGCTCACTACATTTTATTGCAGTAAGATAAAATACAGAGTAAAGTTACTCTCAAAAGAGCCATGAGTCTCATTAGTAATACTGATCATTTTAGCCAAAGAACTGCTCATATGCATTTTGGTTTGCAGAACTGGTGATCTAAATTTTTCCAGATTCAGTGAAATCTAAACCACTGGACTGGTATTTTTCCTACAAAATAAGCAAATCCTGAAAGAAATCTGTGGGGGAAAAAGATAGTTCAGCAAATCAAGGAAAGATGGATTAAAAGATACTGTTTATCCTAAATTTAGTTGTGTTATATTTCTTTACACAAGATGTCAGAGCTATAGCAAAAATCTGGTAAAAGAACACAGGATTTTCCCCAGATTTTTTTTTCCTTGTGAAGAGGGGGCAGATAAGCTTGAGACATCAATCCTGCAGGGAAGGATGTGGGTAATTCTGGTTTCATATTTGATCTGGGTGGCTGTATCTCAGCTGCCTTTTGAGGGATGCTCCACCCTCATCCTGTAGAAGAAATGTACTCTGTCAGGCATAGACCCGGCCATGCAGCATGGGCAGCTGAGAGCCTCAGAGAGCCTCAGAGGCTGGTTCTCAGGAAGAACAGCTCAGCCTTGGCCACCACTCTGCATCGGTATAGAGACAGGGTGCCCATGGGCTGCCTGTGAGCATTTCTGCAGGTGTTGCATGGGCTGACATCTCCACGAGGGACAGGTGCATCTTGATGCAGATTGTGTTCCAGAGTGGTGCTGGAGGGTGAGTGCTGCTCTAACTGCTAACTTCTGTTTACTTATATTAAAATACAATACTCTCAAATAAAAGCATGGAACTCTGTGGCTGTGTGTTTGAAGTATTTTAGCTTCAGTAAAATTTGAGTGTTTGTAATAAAACAGATGTAAAAATACAAGTATTTTTCCTGTAGCTGTTGTGTGACAATATGGTCGTTCATGCAGTGAGATTAGTTTTTTGAATGCAACAGTTCGTATGTTCACAGCACCAGGAACTTCCATCTTTCATACCTCTAAACTATCACCCTGGAATAGGTAGATACAAAAGGAAACAAATTCAGTCCAATTAATTGGACATCCCAGCTAGCAAATGGCAGAGACACAGGCAGGCCTGCAAAGACTGCAACAGTGGTGGTGCAGGAAACAGCCCACACACTCCTATCCTCCCTCAATAAACAAACAGTAATTTCTGCAAAAGCATTTGCTTCTGCATTATATAACGGCAGAGTTCAAATCTCTCCTACCTTAGCAAGACAGCAGTCCACAGATAAAAGCTGTCAAGTGCAAAAAACACCAGTCCTGAAATCACAACTGCCTGCAAGTCAGTGAGACCAAGTTGTTACAAGGAAACTTTGACAGACATTTACTTTTAAGGTTACTAAAAAAGTATCACGATTAATTCTAGAATGCGTAAAAGCTGGAGTTAAACATTCATTTACTTGTCTTTGCACAGGCCTCTGCATTGGACCTGTAAGCCGAGCTCTGAGCTGGTGCAGCAGAGCAGGACTCTGCTAATTCGCAGCTGTGCCAGGCTAAACCACAGAACTTGGCCTGGTTTAAGACTTGAGAGCTGCACGATTCTGTTACCCTTGTTTCTATGTAGAAAACAGGAGTCTGTTAAAAATAAAAGAGTAACAGGGTAGGGCGCTACCTCAGCAGTTTGGAAGGACAGTGGTACCGTTCTGGGTTGCTAACTCCAACCTTGTGCCCGCACTTTGGCTGAGAGCCCTCGGGGCGGCGCGGGAGAAACCCACTGCATGCTATGTATGCGCCAGCACAGCGCTCTGCCTTGAAATAAGAGCCGGCAGGCAAAGCCAGGGGAGTACATTGGAAGCATTGTTTTATTGCTGCTTTACTGCTGAGATTGCTGAACGGTCACGAAAATGCCAGCGCTGCTGCCGCGCCGTTCCAGCAGGACGTGGCCTGCTGCAGGAGATGGCCGCACGCTGCGTCCCTTTGGTGTGCGGCAGCAGCTCGTGTGAATGCTGAAGAACTGGAAATATCAGCAGAGTTCTCTCGGTGCAGCCGAGTTTCCAGCAGCTGGACTATTGCCAGCTAAACTAGAGTGATTTAAAAGTCAAGCAGAATTTCTACACCAGCCAGAGTGTGTCAGATGGACTAAACCCACCTAGAAGCTGGTCCCAGGGAAGAAGAGTGGGCCCTTGGCTCCTCCTCCCAGCCCTGCTGGCCCACACCACCAGCCGGGCCCCACTGCTTTGGATCACTTTATTCATTTCCCATGCTTAAAGGCTCTTGACTGCACGCAGCAATCTTGGATTACAAAGGGGCATAGGCTACATCTCAACTGTTTTAAGTGCTGCCAAGAAAAAAGGGGACTTGGGTCAAGCCCAAGCTAGCCAAGCACAGAATTGTCAAACCAAGGCTTTCAAAAAATTGCTTCCCAGAAAGTCATGAGGCTGGCATTAAAAAACAAAACTCACGAGGATTTAATAATAGCTTGGGGTTCTCTTTATTTCTTTTCCATGTTCTTGTATTCAGGTTTCTCTTCAAGCCTGGGAAGAGAACTTACTTGGTTGGGTTTAGATTTTCAATTCCTAGCTAATTACCAGATTTTGGAACAACATAAAAGAAGAACTTGACTACAGTATTTTAAAAATCACAGAATTTAGCAACTTTGAAAACACTACTGATCACATTCTTGAAGCTATACATGCTTCTAGGATCAGAGAGAAGGAACCTTGTTTGTAACTACAGTTACACTGTCAGAGGAGGAGCAGAACTGATAAGCTTATTACAGCCTGGATTCCCATGAAGTCCCAAATGAGCAAGTACTTACTGGTAAGCTTCCAGCTGGTTTTGCAACCTCTTTTATGTTATTAAGATGTAACAGATATGACCACTCACATCCAAAAATGTTTGCAACATCACATGGTATGATTCTTGGGACAGTCCTGCGGAGGGCCAGGATCAATGATCCTTGTGGGTCCCTTCTAACTTGGGATATTCTGTGATTTGATAATTCTAGCCTTGTCCTTCTCCACACGTACATTAGATACATGGAGGTATCTAATTTGGCTTCACACAAAACTGCTGGTGTATACTTTAAGAAGCTGAGCCCAGTATTGCTTTATTCACTGATTAGCATTTTTATTTTTCAGTCATTTGACTTATGACTTCCAATGACAGTGAACAACAGCAACAAAATTTATTTGAAATTATAGCCTTTAACCAGAGAACATTTAGACATATATGCATTTCATTCACCCTCTTGCCTGCTCTCCTCATGTTCTACCTCCGGCTGTAAAAACCTGATGAACACTTTTGCTCCCCTTCACTGCTGGTAAGTGCCGCATGCCCAGGGCTGTGAGCGAGACGGAGCCCGAGCTCGCTGTGCCTCCTGGTGGACACACAACCCCTGCCTCAGTGCACTACCTTTGAGCAGCATTCTTTCTCTAAGAATCTCACACTAAAGCCTTTCTCATGTGCAATTGAGCTGCTTCCCATTACAAACCAATAGACTACCAGTAAGAGGAAATAAATTCCTTCATAGGGGTTTATATGAAGAGGTATTTTTCAAAGATAGAAAATAGCATGCAGAACTTTATACATCACTCATTCACTTGCTACCAACAGCACAGCAGTAAACTTGCAGCATCTACAGCAATCAACATCCTTGCTTGATGGAGAGATTTTACTTACACTTTGTTGCACATGTTCTTACAGAACAATTGTACAGACTTCGGGGAACAGAGTGGAAATGTGTTACTGAGAATTCATATCAGCATTATTCAGAGAAGAGAATTGGATTCCAGCAGACAAGAGTGCATGTCAGGCTGTGATTCACAGCCAACACCAATATTATGCAGTTGGAAATGCTTTTTTCTTTAACTGGAGACTCTAATTACTGCCCTGATCAGGATTTGTGACACTGGCAGTAGTGAAAAAGGTTGCCCCAGCCCAAATTTACTAGGGAAGTTGTCGTGGATATTGGTCCCCAACTCCTGTCCTCCAGTAAGAAAAAGTTCAATTTCAGGTTGCTATTATATATATGAAAATTAGGAAAGCATCAGACCAAAAGAACAGTCTGTTTTATATTAGACTAAAAGTCCCTCAAGCCCCATATTTTGTCTCCAGCAACTGCAAAAGTTGACATCTGGGAAAGAATCAAAGAATGAAGCAAGCATTGTTTTCCCCAGAATACCTTCCCATCTTCCAACAACATGCAGGTGGAGGATTTCAGATGTGAGCTGAACATGGCACTTTTGTATTTCACAGTGTTTTTTCCTTCCATGACATTTAATAGTTGTATTTTGAACACACTTCAAGGTCCCCTATTGATGGAGACAATCACTATGGAAATGTGGCTCTAACTCAGTGCTGACAAATTCTGCTTTGTTTGGAAAATTTCACATGACACTGTCCATGCACTTTTTCAGCTTATCATAGGAAGGACCTGTTGCTATGAAACATTATGTATAACATTAAGTCAAAGAATTTCAGAAATTCAAAAGAGTAAGAAAAGTTTTCCTGTGGAAAAACTCACACATCTTTCTATTAAAGAGTATCAAAACTTTCAGGCCACTAATTTTAAAATCCCCTACTCAGAGATGCAAATTCTCACACAGATTTCACAGTCTATTATGTATGACAGAACCATGGCTTTGAAGCAATGGATTATTTACAGTTTAGCAGAATTTCTTGGCAGTAATTCACCTTCCTGTCATAAGATAGACCCACCTCCTCAGCCTTCCTCTCTGAGTGGATTACAAATACCAGGCTCTCTGGCATATTCCTAGAGTGCCACCTCTTTGAATGACAAAGCTCCAAACATTTCTGTCCATTTTCAGCTGTATTTCAGGTGCTATAGAGAAACCAGCAATGATAAAGCAATTGCAAACAAAACATGCTCCTGCCCTCCTGCACCACAGTTACTGGATCTGCTGCAACAAAGTGCCAAAATGCCCAGATCTCCCTTTAGCTACAGAATCACTTGGCAGCTACAGACACTTTCATGATACTTGGATTACTTGCAATCACCCTGTGAGCATTTTGCCTGTTCATTAATTTTTCATTCATTGATGACCTCTCCTTCACATTCCTGCCTTTTCTCAAGCATAGGTTACTTCAGACCTCACTGCTCTTAAGTCCTGTGCTCCTAGACTGAGTGTAACAGTCTGTGTCCCACTCAGCTACAGATGGAAACTCCACCGGTTTCTGGCAGGATGGATTCTTTCCTTTCTCTGGATCTCCCTCATTATTTTAACTGAAAGGGATAATTTGACAAAATTTTACTTCCAAGAAAATTCTGGTTAAAACACGTGTTCACAGAGAACTTGACAGTGACCAGAAAAGCTAATGGTATATATAAGTCTGATTACTTGGTGGATTTCTTTATTTTCAAAATCTCTCTCTCTCAAAAGAAAAGCCGGATTTGTATTTTGCAAATATGCATTCATGCCAGGTTTCTTTTAGACAGAAAATCAGGACACAGGGAGACCATCTGTAGTAATTTATAGAAATTATGTTCTGATAATGATACACATATTTAATGTTTGTATCATCCTGAATCTTGGAACGCTATATTTTAAAAAAAGAGTATGTGGTACCTTTGCTCAGCAGCATAAAACAACTGAAGCTGGGACTGCTTTTCTCCCAGGACACATCTTGTTCTGCACAGTGGGTCTCCAGGCTGGTTGATGGAAGTGAAATGCCTGGAAGTTGCTCATGTTCTTCTTTTCCCTTTCCTTTTCTTTTTCCTGTTAGTTTTTGCAAAAGTCATCTGTATGAATCCACTCCTCACCTGACTCATGAACCCTAGAATAGCAAAGGAGAGGGACAGGCAGGGAGAAGAAGGATTGTGTCAGCTTCAACCCAGATTTCCCAGCTCCAACTCATGGATCTGGACAGAAAAGGAATGATGAAGCTGAGGACAGAAGGTTGTATCAATACCCATACCTTAATTCTCTTGCTGAAACTGTTTGCCATCTAGTGGTTTGTTGGCCTCCTATAAATACAGTCTAAAAATAGTAAAGAATTGGAGGATACAATTACAAGGAAAAAAAAAGTTCCCCAATGTGCAAGAACCTATAAAAAAACCCAAAAACATACAAGAAATGATGAAATGGCTCTTGCAAAGTATTTATCATTAGAATGAATATCCCAGAGACAAGCAACAGAAACTTGCACACAACCAAGGAGAGATTCAGAGATAATATGTACATATGGTTTGCAATTTTTCACTCTGCTACTCTTATTTCATTGACCTAATTTGCTCCATAATTTTCTTTAAGCTTGCCCACCCAAAATTGTACATTATACAGAAATTATGAGAGAATTAGGGGGCCTCTGTGTTTAGGGGTGGGGGATGTCAGGGAGCAGCAAGATTTGGCTGCTTTGCAACAGAAGATGTGCCAGAAACTAAGCACCATACCAAGGCAGGTGAAAGCAGTCACTTCATCAACATGGAGCCAGGATGTGGAGCAGCAACCCAGGGCCAAGATTAGGTCAAGAGACAGTGGTCAGGGTCAGACACAGCCCATATTGTCACCCAGCAGGGCTGCAGAGGCAAGGCAGGTCCGAGGCCAAGCCAGGATGCCAAGCCAGCACGTCTGGATGAGGGCCAGACTCGTGGAGGGGCAAGATGGTGTGAGCAGAGCTGCTGCACAGCTGCCCCGTGGCACAGGTGAGTCCTGGCACACAGCCGGGGCTCTGCAGGGAGAGACAGGCCCTTACTGCTGGCCGTTTTCAAAGTTGCTCTTATCGGTGAAGAAACTGACCTTGGACTCTGCCAGCCAGACTTCTGCAAAGAGGCAACGTGCTCAGGGCCATGGCAGTCTGAGGGCTGGAACAGAGCTATGGAACATATCCAACACAGGGGAAGCAGGTTCATGGAACTGGCCTTTTTTGTTCAAATGGCACATGAGTGAAAGCCCCACATGAAAGCAGACCGAAACTAAGTTCAAAGACCTTACTCTGTTCAGTCTGGGCAAGCCAAGGACTCTTGCTGTTAGTGACAGCTTTGTTAATGAGAAGCAAAAAAGGGCATCTGGATTATTAACTGGTCACACTGATTTAAAGCTCACTGATTTGAGGCTACTAATTTAATTTGTACATGAAAAAAAGATCAGACACAATCCTAGGATGTATCAGGGTCATACATTTCTATCAGAGACACTTTATGAGACCTGAAGTGAATGTACTAACTAGTCACCCCTGTTTAAAAATGGGGAATTCAAACTAACATATGCACAGATCGCTCAGTGGGATAACCTGGAGAGCAGTGAGAGTTTCCTGTGTTATGGAAGGAGACTAGTAGTAACAGTGGCTAAAATAAAAGGGCTGGAGGAGGTACAACAAATGACAGGTGAACATCTCAAAGAATAAAAACTGTTTTAATTTGTGAGCAGCCCTGGCTGTGGAAAATCGACATAAATATTTCTATACCCAGAATTAAACCAATAAAAGAAAATATTTGAAAATGGATAGATAATGAGGCTTTCTCTACTTCCAAAGAATGAAATTTTGGGACTGTTTTTCAGTGCAATTCATACAAGCAAGAAAACATTACAAAATGGATAAATACTTCTTTATTTAGTTGCTTGAGTTGAATGTGACAGCAAAGGTTTACATTAGAAGGTACAGAGGGTCCCCTTTCAGGCTTATTTCCTGCATTTACCATTAATTTACAATGAGCAGCTTCTGGCTGAAGTCAAACTAGATTATGTGATGTTGTCCTGGGTTTGCCATCACCCCAGGACAGACGTGTTCTTTTGGCTTTACAATATTAGATGTCCTGCTGGAACGGTATGTATTTAGCTGTAAACTGCCTTAAGATTATGCATCTATAATCCCATGCTGTAGTGACAGCTTTGAAATAAACTGCATTATTCACGGCAACATTCTCTTGTGGTGCAAAAGAGTGAAACCCAATGAAAATGAGATTAGTGTGGTTTATGGATCACTTGGTTTATGGACAGATGGTTTGGAGGCTCTTGACAATCCTACCGGGACATTTCCACCAGAACCTACTCTTCCCCTCAAAGAAAATACAGAAGTGCAGGTTATACAGTATATTATCTGTCTTAAATCTTATTCTGATGCAACAAAATTATAAGGCATCGAGAATAATCTTTGCAATCTCAAGTGTATCAGAGGTATCATTCCCTCCTCTTTTTTCCCATTCATTTCCATTCCCACTTGGAAGAATTATTTGAGAGTAATTGTTACATTTCTTCCTTATTCACTCTCCAATCAGGGTGTGGTATCTACATAATCATCTGATCAAAACTAGCAGGGACAAGTTAAGCTTGCATGTGCAGTCTGTGATTGCTCAGGAAATTTCAAAATTTCCTGTGGCACACACTGGTACTGGAGCCACGCACCATGAATGTTTCTGGCAGCAGCACTGCTGTCCATCTGCTGATGCCCGTGTTTTAGAAGTTGGATCTTCTGTCGTTAAGAAACAGTAATGAGGAACTGGGAATTTCTCAGTGCTCCTGACTGGACAGCACAGGCGGACGGCTCAGCCTCCCCAGCTGCCAGCTCCACTTCCCTGGGAGTTCCACATTATTATAAGCGATTTCAAGGGGGTTCCAGGCAGCATCGGCCACTTGCCCAGCCTGGAGCTGGAGCCCACTCCCCCCAAAGGGGCATTTGGGATGCAGTGACGACCCTTCGGGTGACTCCTCTGCCGCGTGTCAGCGCCGAGCCCTTGCTGTGACAAGAAATGCCTCGTGGACCCAGCCGGGCAGGGGGTCAGCACACGCTGCGCTCCGTGCCGCCGTTCCTCCGGGAAGACGAGGGCCAACGCTTGGGTCTGGGGGCGGGAGCAGCGCGGGACAGCCCGGGGCCAGCTGAGGGCACCTGAGGGCAGCGGGAGGCGGCCCCAGCGCCGGCCCCGCC
>VZTZ01020816.1:134929-221512 GCA_013400955.1 Drymodes brunneopygia | reverse complement strand
CGGGCCGCCCGGGCCGGGTTGGCGCAGGGTGACCTTCCGGCGGTGTCCCTGAGGGGTCCCGGCCCCCTCCGCCCCTCACCGGCGGCTCGGCGGTGGCACCGAAGCCCTCCAGGGAGGCCCCTCCACCGAGCCGTGCCCCGTAGGGCTGTGCCGGCGCTGCGGGGCGGCTCGGGCGGAGCCCCGCACCGGCCCCCGGCGCCGGTAAGGCTCTGGGGTCGGTGTGACCTGGAACCCCCCTGAAAGGGCTGGTAGAGTTATGGAACGCTAAACCAGCGTTCCTGGTGCTCACACTGGCTTTCTAAGAGGTTATGACCTTTTTAAAGCTGTACTTGCTTTTTCTTCTTTCCTGTTTTTGTGGGGGTTTTTTTCCGTGAAAGTCTGCCTGGGCTTGTGGTAGAAGTACAGCACATACTGGAGAGATCCTAATACTTAGAGTCTCTTCTGTCTTTAGTATAGTTTTTCTGTACTGAAGAGCATTTTTGCATCTTCACGAAAAGACTGGACGTGACACTTAGTGCCATGATCTAGTTGAGAGGGTCGTGTTTGGACTTCATGATCTCAGAGGTCTTTTCCAACCTAATTGATTCTGTGGTCCGATCGACATGTTCAGAGCTGCTCCTCTCCTCCCCAGGATGTATGAGTAGGTGTTCCAGAATGCATTACATCTGTGGGCATTTAATACTCCACAGTCCACAGCTGTAGTTTTGATGATTATTACATGTAGTCACACATCGTTTATGTACAGCCCTCTGGCTTGTAGTTTGTATATTCAAGGGTAGGTCAGAGTCTGTAGCTAATTTCTAGCATTTAAAATGCAGAAGTTTTAAAAGCGTGATGTACTTGGTTGCCAGAGAAGTTTCCTTGACTTGGAACAGGACCCACAATCAGCAGCCCAGCATCAGAAGTATAGCCTGGCCTGTTTCCAGAAGGTTGGGTTAGTGCCCTCAACATCAAAGCTGTCTCAATAGTTTGCTTTTAAACTTCCCTGTAGGTGATCTTTGACTTCGTTCCAGCAGATACTTTTAATATGGAGAGAGAGAGAGTTAATTTTTCTAGCCTAGGTCTCCCATATGAGGTGAGTAACTTGGTAGTCAGGTCTCTTCTCTGAGGGATCTTGCTAATAATCAGTTGATTTTGAGGTCTCTGAGTTGCAGTTTTTAATTTTAAAAAAGTGTCTTTGTGATGTATTGACACTTTTTTTTTAAAGGTGTTAAAATTATTGAAAAAAGAATCCTATAAAGGGAAAGCATTTCCTTACCTAAGAGCAATCTAAGACCTGTAATGCCCTCATGTCTTTCACAAACAGGCTGGATACAGAATAGAATTCATTTACATTCATTTTGCAAGCACACCAGCAAAAAAACTTACGCAAACAAATATTTCCAATGTTGTTTATATACTCAGTGTCATAACCTGGCTGAGTGATTTGGGAGATTTTTATCCCTTATCATTCCTTTTAAGTTCATGGTGAACAATAGTTATTTCAGAATTCTTTTATACCAGCCTGTTAACCAGTCGGTTATCTGTACAATGTTTTTGTTGCACAGCATAATCATTGCATGCTTTAAAGATTAGTTCAGATTTATAACTTCTGTTTATTGAAGCCTGTATAATAGTTTAATTCATGGAACTCCTCAGGTAATTAGGGCTGTTGGATTTGCTATTTATTAGAAGATCTGAGAATAACAGAGCTGGTCTCACCATGTGCAATACCAGGCTAAAGTTATGTTTTGTTTGGAGTATTGTAAGAGGTGATTTTTAACTTGAAAGTAATAGCTGTAGATTCAAAAGAATAATTCTTTTAAGGAGGAAGAAGTATCTGTTGAGATTTTTGCAGTATTTACTATTATTTGCATGGGAGGGGCAATAAACAGCATTTACAGTTCTCTGGTGCTCCTCTGTGCCTTTGCAGTTTGCCTAATTTAGGGTATCCTTGTGAAGCTTGATAAAAAATGCTTATAGTACTGTGGCAACCATATGAAGAAATTAATTGTATTTTACATCTGGTAAAAGGATTTATCTGAGCATGAATTGGGATATTTATGCTTCATGCAGATAACACGAAATAAATTGTGTTCTTCCTGATAATCCTGAGGCATAGACCTGGCACATGTTTCATGTTAATTGCCTGTGACTGGTTCACAGCATATTGGCATTTGATTAGTTGTTTTTCTTGATGCAAACAATGTCTGGGTGGACAAAAACCATGTTATTTGAAATTTGTAAAGCCTAAATATTGTTTCATGCAGGTGTGATTTTTATTTCTTTTAATGTTATCCCCCAGTCATGGAAAAGACTGGCTCAGTGTGTGTTTTGAATGTCTGACTAGTCTGATCATTGTACACACATGTCTGAAAGTATTTTCACCACCAAGTAAAGCACCAGAGATTTTTTCTTTTATATATTTTGGCTAAGTGAAGAGGTCCACAACTGACTGAAGCAAATATCAGGTTGCCTCTACTGGCAAGGGGATCCCACTGCCGTTTCCTTGTTTTTGTTGTGGGCAGTGGCACTTTTGTCAGTTTGGCTTTCTGGTCCAGTTAGGTCTACTTTGTTTTTGTGGTTGATTTTCAGCCAGATGAGCAAAAGGAGTTGACTTGTGGTAATACTGGTGTAAGGTTGATGGCAGGGTGATTTGGAGTGGGGATCACCCGAACCCACATTTTTATGCTGTAAAGGGGTTGGTTTAATCTGATCACAAAACCCAAATTGTGTCGTTGCACTAACACAAGCATTCTAAACTGGTGTAAATTTCATCTGAGGGTCAGATCTGACTCTGCTGGTTCTGACATCTGTGAGGTCATTGACCTTGGCTTTCAGCCAGTGCATTCCCAGACCGAGTTTACTGGAGGTCAGTGTGAACACTGGAGAGAAGGAACAAAGGAGTGGGGGTGGGACTGTTCCTCTTCTGGCACTGTGGTGCTTTATCAGATCCAAGTGTAACCGCAGATGAAGACAGTTTCAACTGTGTTTTGAAAACTGGGAGGGAGTTCACTTGTCATTTACAAAGGTTCCAAGGTACTAATGGATGGCCAGACATCTTGCTCTTTGGTCCATGGTACTTGGTGATTGCCAAATCCTATAATAAAGAGCATGTTTAGGATATTGGAATAAATATTTAGTACTTGCCATGTCTATACCTTGGGCAGAGCATGCCCAGAAATGCAAGTACATATTGCATTGTGTCTCCTGTCAGGGTTGTGTTTGTCATGTTGACAGAAATATTTCAGCAAAGGAGAGTGTACTTTGAGCTCTAGAAGGGCTTTTTGAGGCAGTTTAAAAGTACACTGTTAGACGTTTACTTAGGCTCTCAGAATGCGAATCTCTACCTTTCCAGATGCAGTCTAAACCCATCAGTCTTAAACTCCCAGAGGAGGTGGTGAATTTTGTACTAGTTTATCTAAGTGGGTGCTTGTTTCCTTGGTTCTGCTGTGGGAGGTGTTAACATAGCAGAGGAGCAAAATGAAAAGCAGAGTGGTTTCTTAAACCCCCAAAGAATGGCTTGCTGGTGGTCCTCGCATATCACAGGTGGCTGTGCAACATAAATCCTATTTTGTAAAGATATATCTTTAAGATTTCTGAATTGTATTATAGTACATGCTTCAAATTGCATTCTGCAGGTCAGCAAGGTCAGCCCTTCATTATCATTTATTGTTTTGGAATGAATTTATAGTTAATAGGAGCTTGTGGCTGCCTTCTGGAGAGTGGACTGAGGGATGATAGAAAAAGAATTGAACATGGTATCATAATGAATCATCATGAAGCACACTGCTGCCAATGAAACTTCAGAGTTGTGGCAAGTGTATGAAGTCTATAGCAACAAACATTTGTTGTTGTTTCATAACAAGCCAGGACTCAGATTGTTAAAAACACATTCTTTTACAGCCAGTTACAAAAATAATTTGTTCGCTGATGTTTCAGCATGGCTGCTTTCAAATTTGTTCTTTAATATTCAGATGTACAGGTTAGAGTTGTCCAGGGGTGACTTGATTTTCAAGTTTGCATATTTTTCATACGATATAGATCACTCAAGGCCCACAGTTACTAATAAGGATATGGGTAATACGAAGCATGTGGTTCTTAAACATGGATTTCACACAGAAACATAAATTTTTGAATTAGTTTTTTAGTTGTTCTATTTTTATCTGTCATCTCTTGGCAGATTTCTTCACTGTCCATCCAACAAGTTTTTGTTTTGCTCACTTATTGTAGGTAAGAAAATTGTCTGTTTAAAATTAAACATACTGTATTTTATTAGTATATTTAAATCTTTCCTTTAATTTGCATGTGAAATAAAATAATATGGAATGCAAAAATATAAATTTTTTCATGTTGAAAGCTTTAGTCTTAAGACATTTTTGTGCAGACTGCAAGAGAATTTTTTCTTAAATAAACAGTTGCCTGAAAAGCAAAGCAAAGAAATATAAAACCTTCATTCTTTGAAACCAATGTAAAGACTTTGTACTTCCCTAGAATTAATATTTACAAGATTAACTCTTCAGAGAATCTGTGCCTAAAACTAGCAGAATGCTATTGGAATATTTCCATTTGTGGGGAGAGAAGAATTAAATTTCAGAATTAATAAAGTAAAATACCTAGAACTCTAAGCAGAAATGGGAAAATTTAGAATTTATCCTAAATGATAATGATGAGAACAACAAAAAATTCATAAATCCAAAGCAAGAGTTCACAGAAAGGTAAGGAGGGAAACATTTAAAATAAGCTCCTTTAATTGCAAAAATACAAATATTGTGCCTAAAATAAACTGGCACAGTTTTTGGTGAAAGGCAAAACATCTGGATCCCATATAGCTTGTAGTGACAAAATAAGCACTAAGGGTTTTTTTTTTTTATTTTCCACGGTCTTTGTCCAACATACAGCAGTAAATGCCTGTATCTGTTACAGCTTTTAAAAGCTAATAACTTAAGTTTCTCTTTCTTGGCGTTGATAGCAGTAGTATCAACCATTATTTTAGTAGTATTCAATAAATTCTAAAGTGATGAAAAATTCTAGAATTCTTTAATTCTATTATATCATTTTCTTTTTCAGCTCAGAAGATAAAATAACTGTTCATTTCATAAACCGCGATGGTGACAAACTAACAGCCAAGGGAAAACCTGGGGATTCACTGCTGGATGTTGTTGTTGACAATAATCTAGACATAGATGGTTTTGGTAAGTAGATTCACTGGATACTTTATTCAGTGCCTAGAAATTATGTTCCTCTTTATGCATAAATATTTATAACATCATTTAGATTGGAAAGGCCCTTAAGATCATTGAGTCCAACTGTTAATGAATATTTATACATGAAACCCACCTGTACTTCATTTGGATTTTCTCCCCTTTATTTCCACCTGCAGGTGCACAGAATATTTTGGTTAAAGTTTTAAAAAAATACGTGGGGGGATCTTGGCTTGAGTAATAAAGAGGGGAATGTGCACAGAGTGTTGTGAAAGTAGAGTCTGATATATGCCACCTGCAGACCTCTTCTGAGCTGAAGGGTTCTGTTCTGGAGGCAACACAAAACTGGTGTATTTCTAAGAGTGTCTGGTTTCTTCTGTAGTGCCAAACTGTCTCAATTTATACCAGCCTTTTTGTAGCACCATATCTACAGCAGAGTAATGCAAAGTGAAAGAAACAACCAAATCCGTGTCAGTTAGTAGGGAAGAGCAAGAAGTTTAATTCTTATTAAAGAGCTGGGGTAGAGGAGACCTTGGGAAATTCTAACTTGGCACAAGTTCTGTTTCAAATCAAGATAGGAGGAAGTTACAACTTCTCCCTATTTCTTCAAACTTCTGCACTTTCCATAGTTGGAATCATAGGATCATTTGGTTCCAAACCCCCCTGCCATGGGCATCTTCCACCAGCCCTTGTTGCTCAAACCACCAGACCACATTGCTCAAAGGTGTTAGGTAATGCCAGTTAAATACCTTGGGAAGGTACTTATATGAACATGAGCTGAAAAATTGTTAGAACCAAAGAAGGAAGTGGTAGTACAGTTTTCAGAACTGAATGCATAACATGAGGCAATTGGTAAAAAAAAAGCAGTGTATCGTAGCAGTTTGAAATTTGATGTGTATTTTAGTTAAGTGCAAATAAATTTTACTGCTAGTAATAGACTCTTTGATAAAATCTAAAATCTTTTACTTAATATCTGAGACAACTTTTAGGTCTAGTGTTGCATATATCTGGGGGAGAAAAATTGTCTCAAATTTGTAATGCAACTAGCTTTGTGTCTTGCTTGTTAAATGACTCGTTTAGGCCTATGGTAGATCTGCTTGTATTCTATGGTAAATGTTCTCTGTGTCAGTATCAGCTGTGTTAAAGCATTGTAGTAAAGTGGGAAAAAGCAATGCTGTCAATAAAAAGAAGCCAAGCTGAAAATTTGGAATATTGTAACAGTCTTTAATTATAATATGTGCTAGTCCTATTTCAGTAACCACTTGCTAATGAAACATCATACTAGGGCAGAGAAATAATGTAGTAAAAATGTATGTTCTGTGTTTAGGAAAAAAGTAAGGAGGGAAAAGTAAAATGTAAATCCTGTTTATTTACTTCTATCACTAGGGGGCATCCCATGTGCATTAATAATAGAAGTATCTTTGTATAAAGGGTTACAGATCTATTGAATGATTCAGCTGCACTCAATTTGTTTGTTATTGCCAGTTTTGCAATTGTGGAAAGACCTTCCACTGTCAAAGAAACTGATCAGTGTTCTTTCCTTCCCCCCTCACCCGTTCCCTCACTTCCCCAACATGAGGATGCTTAAAACTGCTGATATGACAAATTTTATGTTTGGCACTTTAATTAAATTCTGCTTTTTCATGTGCATTTGAAGACATTATAATTTAAAAATCAAATATTCTACTACAGTGTCATGCTCATTTTGAATATATATGTTTGATACTGTAGCAGCGTAGTGCTTTCTGTGTGGTTCTCATGGTCTAATGATGAGTTCCACTATTTCTTTTCAGAGCAGTGGTTATGCATACAACCTTGCTTTCCTTATTTCCATATGATTACTAAGGTGATGTGGTCACAGTATTTTTGGTTCTGCTCTCCCTGGAAATAAGTAAATTAGTGAAGATTGGCTAATGTGTTATCTGCTTCTCTTCTATCAATTTAAATCAGAGCCTGGGGTTTGTAATCTCCACAGTACTTCACTTTCCTCCCTCTTCTTGGAAGTTGCATATTTCTTTTTCAACATTGGGGAGAACTTGGTGCCAGCCCAAGGCACAGCCCAATATTGTGACAGAGATAAATTTGTTAGAGTTCAGACTTTTACTGTGCTGTGGTGACCTAATTACTGTAGCAGGTAGGTGGAGTTGGTGTTTTTGCTGCTCTACCCCACCAACTTGTTAGGTCCTTGACTCTTACTGGAACACCTTGTAATACATGTAGGTCATCTCTCTCTAGCCTGACTGCCTTTGTTGCTATGAATTAGTGCTCTTTTGGGTGAAAGGAAATAAGTAGAAAATCCCTCCTCCTTGTACTTCTGAGGTGTTTTTTGTGTGTAGCAGGTGTCTGCTGTTGAACTTCTAGAGGAAATCTCAAAACCGTGGGAAAGAAAGAGATAAGGATCAGCATTGGCAAGAAATGAAGTAGTGTTGATTGACAACATTGTCTGCTTTTTCATTCTTATAGTAGAAAGCTTTTTTCTTTAAATGGTGGAACAGGAATTAGGTATATTAACTAACTACTTAGTGTTTTTTAACTAATTACTTAGCATTTAAGTAAATCTTAGTGCTGTAGGAACTGTAGAAATAAACAGATGAATGCGGGGTAAGTATATGAATGTAGGAATATACAGAACATTAATTTGCTAATCAACAGAAATTTCTTGTATGAGACAAGCACAAGTAGGATTTCTTCTGAAATTCAGCTGCAATTTGAAACTTGGATTTTTGGTTATCTTCATTTATTTTTCTTTAGGTGCATGTGAAGGAACGCTAGCCTGTTCAACTTGTCATTTAATATTTGAAGACCACATATTTGAGAAACTAGATGCAATTACTGATGAAGAGATGGACATGCTGGACCTGGCATATGGCCTCACAGAAACGTAAGGCAACATAACACTTCCCTACTTTACTTCTCCAAAGAGTGGGAAGAAAGGTTTGCAGATGGGACAGTTCAATGTTCTTGGAGCACCTTAACCAGCTTTTAATGAATAGCTGGATTCTGTTACACAAATGGAACTGCCAAGTTTAAATGTTGTTCATCTGAATTAGTATTAAAAAGATGTCAGTATTGGTTTTGTGACTGAAAAATGTCAGTTTCCAGTACTTGGTCTTCAGAGAGGTCAGGTGCCGAAATGTTAGCACTGAAGTGTGGCTGAAAACCCAGTTCCTTCCACAAAATCTCTGCCGCTGCTGTCCTGTGTGTGAATTTTCTTGTTCTTGTTTCTCTTCCCTTCTGCTTTCTGTCCCTTGTTAGTCTATAGCTAGTTAATGTATTTTATCAATGTGTTTATGTCAGTATTTTAGGTTTTGGTCAGATCTTCTTTTCACAGAGTCACAGAAGGGTTGAGGTTGGAGGGGACCTCTTGAGGTCAACTGGTCCAACCCCCTGCTCAAGCAGGACCACCTAGATCTGATGCCCAGCACCATGTCCAGACAGCTTTTGTGATTATGTCCAAGGGTGGAGACTCCACCTTCTCCAGTCTCTCTGGTATTTATGTACATTGCTAAGATCGTTCCTCCGAGGGCAAACAGTGTAGAGATATGTCAGTGTACATACTGGTTATGCTTTGACTCATATCACAGTGCTCCTTGTACACACAAACCAGATTCCCTTTTGGGAGAAACTGATCCTAAAGTGTGCTCTGACTGCTGATAGGCATTAGGATTAGACTAGTGGTACTCTAAAGTAAACCTCTGTTCTGCATCACCCCCACCATCACATATCTAGTAATTAGGGTGTTAGGTCCTCATTGCAGACCCATTCCTCATGGGCTGGTGTACTTGCTGGTGCACAAGTAGCCTTTATCACAGAACATGCTCACACAAACGGGAGACAGCTGTGCCTTATGAGTTTTCATAAGCCCTTTCCTTCATGTTTCAATGGAACTGCTTGTTGAAGTTTTTGAGAATATCCAATGATGTCAGAGGCTTTATACCTGGTCTGTATAGCATAAAGTTTATGTCTGTGCAAAGAAGTACTCTGAATTGTCTGTCTCCTTATATCAGTTAAAGGGCAATCCTGTACTCATCATTTCTACATGACAATACACTTTTTCACTTCAGCCAAATCTGAACATTTATAGGAGGTTGGAAAGGCAAAGAAGTCAAGCTATGAGAAACTTGTTGTAGCTTCTTTTCTTTTATCATTTTTCTGTCTCGCAAAAACCCATTTTCAGTTTTGAAAAATAACCCATAAGCCTATTAAGCCTGCCATCTACCATAATAAAGAGTAACTTTTAGGTTCAGGGCCAAAATAATTCCTAAATACCTCTGGAGGCATGTAATCTAACAAAAACTTTTTCTCTTCGGCTACCTTTTAAGTAAAGGTTTAAAGCAAGGAGATTTTGCTGAAGAATTGGAAAACAGTACCAAGCCAGAGCTCTCTGTTTAAATGGTTCTATTTTCCCTCTAAGTTCTTCATACCAAATTAGGCTTTGGACCCTCTGAAACCTACTTCTGTTAGGTTTTCCTAGCATCACATGTTCTTCCTATGGCCAGGGACATTCCATATATGTGGTAGGATGACTCTTCTGAAGGATGGAGCTTTAAGTGGCTGCTGTTTGCTGCAGGTTACCTGGACTCCTGTGCTGATGTAAATTTGTGTAATGGAGATGCCCTTCTGTGTTCTGTCATAGGTATAAGCATAACAGCTTATTCTTGCCAGTGACTCTGTATTTTGGAAAGTTTCAGCCAGCAACTGCCATGAAAGCTCACGTTTTTTAAAACGAAGGATTTATTAGGTTAAAATAATTTTTTCTATTAACTGCAGAACGGTAGAAAGTAGTAAGATGGGGAGTGCAAATCCTGGCAAGTTAAGAATACTAAAGCAAAAAATAAGCTGAGAAACAGCTTGCTAAAAGTAGGAAAATATTTTTGCTTGTAACCTATCAGAAACAGGAAACTTTGTCTTACATGCAGAGCCAATGGGTGATGTAGAAGGTGCACGTAAAATAGAAAAAGGTAACATAAAAGCAAAGTTTCTTTTGCATTGTTATCTCTATGGTTTTATGGGCTGCCCATGTACTGGAAGGTTTCTTTGCAGAGGGTGTCCTGGTGTATTCTGTGATCTTCTTTCAAACTGATGTGTCCATAGAATTAATATTACTGCAGATAAATAAAACTGAGTGGTAACAATTAGTAATGGCTAGGTAGCATTCACCCAGGAGCTCTACAGGAATTCAATATAGCATTTCTGAACTGCCGCTGTAAGGCTTAATTAGTTGGTTTGGAACTGCTTCCACATCAAAGGAATGGGAAGGTGGGAACCCAGCTTTTAAAATGAGATTCAGAACTGAAGAACACAAAGTCTGATTCTGTTGCTTTTCTGTACTATCTACTATGGTTAAGGAAAGAATTCAACAGAGCTTTTGTAGAGGGATGAAGCAAACAAGGGAATTCTTCATATAAGTCGCCAAATTGAAGAAAGATCTTGCAGTTTATGCAGTTTACTTGGTCTAGAAATTGTTTACTAAATTTTGAGGTGCAGCAGCATAAGAGCAAAGGTCCTGTAAAGGCTAAGTAATTGGTTTAAAGAAACATCTTTTAACAAGAAGTATTAAGTGCTCTTACTGCCTGGTAAGAGTCTGTGGTCAACAGCATGATGTAAAAGTGATTGATGGTATGTTTTAATTAGCGTGAGCATCCTTGTGAAAGACTTGGAAAAACACAGTGAGGAGTAAGGTTTGTTTACAGCGCTGTGGTAATATTGTCACCTGCCTGTGTAAACATGCATGAGGGTTTTGTGCTCTTGAGCAATAGGAAATGACATTTAGAGTTAAAAGGCAAATGCAGATAAATGCCTATGGAGAGGTGGATAAAAGAGTGGGAACTTTATGTTCTTGAAGCAGACTGTCAGCTAGCTTGTATCTTGCCAGGGTCCGGTGCTACACAACATTGCCCATGCTTGCTGATGTCTTTAGTATTCTATTCTTAAATGCTAAGATATGGAAATTGAATGAAAGCTATCCCAGCAATAAAAGCAGCTCATGATGTCTGCCAAGTTTTGTTGTAATATTAAATCTTCTGGTTTTAATTGCTTGTGTGCGACATCTGGTTTTCTCATGCTAAATGATAGGTATAGACATGAAGGACAACATCTCCAGTGCCCTTAAGTGTTTTATCCTTCTTCTTTCTGTGTTTCTTGTCTTTTCACTCTTACTTTTCTGGATGAAACCCAGTCTTGAGTTTTTTAGTTTGAGAACATTGAACTCTGGATGGGGGGGGGGGGTTAGGCTTTGCTTTTTCTGAGGCTTTCATTCAGATTCATTGCCTTTATCTCTTCAGAGATGCCAAATGTCCCTTGGGAGATCAAGCATCACTCCCTGCACTGGAGTGACCTGTTAGTGACCCTCTGAAAAGGGAAGGGTCACCCATGTTCCACATTGTCTCAGTGAGCAGGAAGCGCTCAGTGCAGGACTTTCCAGTGTGCTGAGCTCTGTTCTGGCTGTGAATCCTGGCTGTTGCCTCACAGATCTTTGTGCTGATGCATGTAGTTTGCTCTTGTGCTGGATTAAGGCCCTGCAGATAGTGGCTGTTCCTAGTTCATGGTGCGTTTGGGATGACTGAGTGTTGGAGGCATAAGGGGGGGCAAATGCTGTTAGATTGCTGGTGGGCTGGAACTAACAACAGTGTCCTGTTTCCCCACAGATCCCGTTTAGGCTGCCAAATCTGCTTGAAGAAATCAATGAATGATATGACTGTTCGAGTACCAGAAGCTGTGGCTGATGTCAGACAATCAGTAGATATGAGTAAAAACTCCTAAAAGAAAATATCCTTGGGGTTTTAAAGAAGCTTAATTATTTTTATAACTTATTTTTAAATGTGTAATTAAATATGGAAACTTACATAATTGTGAGTTATTTTATATGACTATCAATATTAGATCAATGCTATTTTAATTTTCTTTATAGAACCTCTTATATTTTTACGCTTAAAATGCAATAATACTTCTTATAAGTAATCATTGGATTATAAACATTAGTAAGTACATTACAGATTTCATATAACATTATTCTGCCAAAATGTTAAATGACATTTATAGACTGGATCACTTGTACAGGACTTCCCCTAAAACAAACCCTGAGCATTTCTAGGTGTCAGATCTGGATGTGTAAGAAAAGAACTTGTAGTACTGCATGGGGTCTTTTTGAAGTGTTGCCATTAAAGACGGTGTGCTCAGAGCTAGTTAAAATTCTCAGTAAATATGATACTTCCTCAGCAAATAGTGGATTTTCAGGATAGGAATTTTCCATACTTTGGAATCTTAATGAGATGTGGCAAATGTTGTCTTGTGAAAATACTGCTAAACCCATGAGTTCTAGGGGCTGTGTTACAGTTTAACCAATTAGGCAGCTAAATGCCACACAATCATTCACTTGCACCCCACCACTGCCCACCCCCCTTCCAAATGGGATGAAGGGGTAGACTTGGGGGAAAACAAAAGTAGCATTCATGTGTTGAGATAAACACAGGTTAATAGGACAGAAGCAGAAAGGAAAACAACAGTAACAATGATAAATAAAATACTTTCCACAAGTGAGACACAACACAATTGCCCAGCACCTGATGGCTGATGCCCAGCCAGTTTCTGAGCAGTGACCCCAGGCCAACTTTCACCTCAGCTGATATTTTGAGCATGACACCATATAGTCTGGGACCTCCCTTGGGTCACTTGGGGTCAGCTGTCCTGGCTGTGTCCCCTCCCAATTCCTTGTGCACCCCCAGCCCCCTTGTTGGTGGAGTGGGGTGAGAATCTGAAAAGGCCTTGATTTAGTTGTTGCTAAGCCGTGTTTACATGAAAACACCAGTGTGTTATCAACATTATTCTGCTTCTAAATCCAAAACAGCACTGTACCAGCTACTGGGAAGAAAGTTAGCTCTCTCCCAGGTTAAACCAGGACAGGCTGATGCAGGATGTTGGTACCTGCAGCTTAACCGTAGCCTAAATCAGATGTTGGTAAACCTCAACAATATTTACATTTGATTACACCACAAATACCGGCGCAGACAGGGCTTAGAAGAGTGAATCCTTGGAGCTGTGTAATGGGACAACATAGCCACTGGATTTACAATTTGCCTGTCACAAGCTCTTATTGTTCTCTGAAGATGGCTGAGTTGGGACTGAACAGGGCAATGTTTGTCAACATCAGATTTGTTGTGAATTCTTTATCCCTTTTTACTTCTGAGCTTGTGCAGGAGGCAGTCTGATGTTAGCTAGGGTGTTCAGCTTGAAGAGATTACTCAATTCTGGGCCTTGCTCACGGGATCATTTCGGTAATGGTTTATGCAAAATGACCAAGCATATTTGTTTCATAAAAATGCCCTAGGTTCCCTGGAAGGTATAGGGAAACCTGTGGTGAGATGGTGTCTGGGTGGATGATGAGCTTTCAGTTGAATATTGTTTTAGGCTTTCTAAAGTAGCCCAAATAAAATAATGTTTCTAAGATGATTACTCCCTCCAACTTTACATAAATACTTCTATGAACTGGTTATCATTTTTTGGGCATTTTTTAATATATATAAACCATGTTTGTTCACATTTGAATGATCGTATGCATTCATTAATGCTTTGTTTGACCTGGAAACAATGATGTCTGGACATATTTTCTTGCGTTATTATATATATGGGAGGAGAGAAAAACTATTTTTCCGGTGTCAAATACTGGGATTATTTTGGGCTTTGTAAAGACGGGAAAAAAAGTTCCTCTTTGTTAAAAGAATTAATATTTTCTAGAACTGTATTGAAAATAGTTGTGGGTCAAATTCTTTTATTTCTTCTCTGAGTTACCTTGTTTCCTTCTGTTACCTTTCAACTTTGCCCTAAGGTAAGATATACTAATAGTGGTCTGCTCAAAACTTAATCATGTAGGGGTTTCAGAATACACTTCTGATGTCATCTGATTCAAACTAAGACTTCAGTATTAAAATTTCCAGGCTTTATGAAGGGCAGAGAAAGGAAGGTCAGGGAGAAGGGTGAGTGTAAATTGAAGAAATGTTCTGAAGATGCTGCTGTCTTCCTCTTCTGCTGCTGTGACTCTAACCATGACTTAGAGGTTGCCCTCACGCAGTCAGATATTAAGATAGATCTCACTTTGTATTGCCTTTGTTCTGAGCTCATTTATATACAGTTATTACTATTAAATCTTGAGGTTTGGGGTTTTTTACATGAGACAGCTTATCGGCTTCCAAGAGAGGGAACTTGGGTCATAACCGGATGTGTTGTGCATTTGTACATCAGAAAGAAATACGAGGTTTCAGTATAGCTGTGAGGTTTAGGGGTAGATGTTCATATTTACTGAGTTTTGGGCTCTTCTTGGTTTGTGTTTTGGATTTATGGGGGGTTTATTTCATTGGGTTATTTGGGATTTTTTTCATACAGCACCAGGTACTTCTTGTGGGAATCTTGAAGTGCTTAACACTGTGTTAAACAAACGTGAAACAGCTCCCAAGTGAGTTTTCTTTCTAAGCCAAGGTGGTTTTGTTGTGTGTTTCCTGTGACAGCTTCTCATTACGAAGACTTTGACTCTCCTATAGTGTGCCTGTGGAATGAATTACTCAGCACAGCAAGGCAAAAAAGGACACTTTGAAGTTCATTTTGAATTCTAGAGGTATCCCATACTGCATGCAAATGGAAATCTCAGAACACAAAGGAACTGACTTGTAGTCCCCAAAATGCACAGCTCAGAGATACTAGTTTATTGTCAAAATGATTTGCAAATAAATCTTATTTTTAACCTCTTTCTGACATCTCTTGTTTTATGGATTTTTCTTTCCTTCTTCTCCGAGCTATTGAATGTATTTCTGGGTGAAAAATGGAACTTAGCCATTAACAGTGCACTTTCAAGTGTAAGTATAAATTCTTGTGCAGTGACATGCAGTTATAGCATCAAAATTAGTTGAATACATATTTATTTCCCTGTCCAAATAAAGATTACAGGTAGTTTGCTTTCTAAAACCATTTCCTTTTTCTGTTAAAAGATGGGGTCAGTGGGTTTCTTCTTTCTCTCCACTCTCAAAAGTGAGGAACAAATAAAAACTGACTTTGTTTCCTTTGTGTCGTAAACTAAACTTAAGAAGCACGCTCAAAGTCTGGGGCTGGTGCAGAGGTTTACTCCACAAGCATTGGGGGAATGGTGAGATGCTCAGGCTGAGTCACTGCGTTACCAAATAGTAGAAAACAGTGGGAGGAGTACAGCTGCTGGAGATGATTTCTCCTCAAGTGATCTGAAGAGAGGTGAGTGGGAATTTCCTGCATCGTGGCTGGGACTGTGGCCTCTTCAGGCTGGCTGTGCAGCTTCATGTCCTGCTGCGAGCAGCAGCGCCTCGGTGCTTGCTCTCCCTGTGGTGCTGCCAGGAGAGTGGCAAGAGGCACGGTCCATCCATGAACAAACAGGCATCTAAAGTATAAATGATGGCATTAAAAGCAACCCTGAGATTTACTTTCTAATCCACTGGCCACCACTGCTTCCTTTTTATGGAGTTAACTAGAGGTTTTTGATGTGAAGTAGTCCAGATTTCAAAATGTCTTTAAAAGGCCTTTCTAGCCAGCAACAGTTTAGCATTTGCACCTTCAGCTCTTCATCAAAAAGCTGTTGCTTTATTGTGCTCGGCCAAGCGTCTCTGGGGCTGCCCTTCGCAGTTCTTGAAGCTCCCTTGACCCCAGCCCAGCCAGGAAAGTGTTACCCGTGCATTCACACGGCCCCTGTGCTTCCATGTGCCTGGTTACCTTAATCCAGCCGGCGTCGTGATCCCTGTGCCTACCCACTTCCAAAGCGCGGCGCCTCCTCCCCCGGGCACTGGGACGTGTCCCCCGCATCTGCGAGAGATGAGAAAGGATAAAAAGGGGTTTGGACGGGTTTGGTGCCGCCTGCCTTGGGTCCGCTGAGGAGAAGCGGAGCTGTCCCGTTCCTGGCTCTCTTAGCGCCCGTGTGTTGCAGCCATTCTCTGGGCTGGTGCTGGCCCCAGGCGGTAAATCCCTGCAGCACAGCGCTGCAGGGATTAAAACTCCCGTGGGAGCAGCGCAGCGGGCTGAAGGTGCTACAGGCTAGAGTGGGAGAGCCCCGCTCGGCACCGCCCGGGAGGGAGCCGCTCGCTGTGCAGCCGGCTCGGGGTCTGTGGCAGCGAAGGGAACGCGGGGCTGGTGTGCGGCTGCAAAAGCGCCATTGCTGCATCGGGCAGGGCTGCCGCGCCTCCGAGTGTGTGCCACAGACACACAGACGCACGGACACACAGCCATCGGTCACACGCACACGGAACGCGTCGCCAGCCGTCTGTGCCCTGAGCCCCACCCCGCCGGCGCCAGCACTTTTGGCTGCGAGCTGCCGGGCAGCCCTGCCGGTGGCCGTGGCAATGGTGGCTCCCGTGACAGTCGTGGGAGCAGCCCCGCCATGGGCTCAGCCGGCTCTGGTGGGGCCGTGGGGGTTCCCCTGCCTGTCACCGTGTGTCTGCTCCCATGTCTTGGTGGCAGTGATCCGTCAATCACATAACCTGACACTATTCAGCGTGGGACATTTGGGCTCCTGGTTTCTCCAACACTGCAGCGGGCAGCAGAGCACATATAGCATGTGACAAATGGTAACAACTGGGAATGCTGGTGCCATGTTGAGTGACCTCTTCCAGATACTCCAGGGAAGTCTGCAAGCACCTGTGGCAGCTGTACCTGGTTGCAGCTTTGGCTGAATTGGTTTTCCTCCCGCTGGCAGCAAACTGCCACTGGCAGCTGGTGGGCTGAAATCTCTGGGTTTTGGAGAAGTTTGCCATCTGACTGAAGGAAATACCAGGCCATAGATGGCATTCCTCCTTCAGGATGTGTTTGGTCAAAAATGCTGCTCCTTAAGGATCCAGTTTTGGATCAAACAAATATCCAGATTAGTTGGATGTTCTTACTCCACCCAAGTGCATCTGAGCAGACTCAAGGGCAGGTTAGAAGCTCATTTTCGTTTTACTCTTCCTCGAGGAACAGCCCTGCTCTGCATAGGTAAGCTAGGACCAGCTTTTCATATGGTGAGTGCTCACAGGCTTTACTGGGAATGGCTTAAAAGAAGAAGGGCATTCCCTTCCTAGAAAACTCTGACTCGACAGGAAAAAGAGAAGGAGAGTGGACACAAGATCACAGTGATGCAGCTGCAGCTTCTTGGATCCAGGAGAGGGGCAGACAGATCCCACCCAGGGAGCAAGCAATGGGTTTTGGCTGCAGATTGAGGGAGAAGGTGTCATCTCAGAGAAATGTTTAGCAACAGATGAGAATGGCTGTAAAAGAAAACAAATTGTGTCACAGAGACAAGGAATATGGTAGCTCAGAGTGATGAGGAAGCTCCTTCAGGCTGTGGTTCAGTTCTAGGGACTGTCTGTCAGGAGGGAACACAGCAGGAGATGGCTGGAGCAGGAAAAGTCTCTGCTTCAGATTTCAGCACTTTCTGGTTTTTTCTTCCAACCTAATTGAGTTGTTATGATCATCACAGCCTTTAGATTTTCATCAGAAAATCAGGAAAAACATGTTCTGTCCTGGCATGGAGAAATAAAAACAATCAATGTCTCCCTTGTCTTGAAGTTTCCTGCACTTCTGGGGCTGTCCTTCAAGGAGAAGGGCAGCACAGGAGTCTCTGAGGCAGTGGTCTGGCAAGCAGAGCAGAGCTGCCCTGAGTGTGAATGTTGTCCTGGCAGGGAAGCTCAGGAGACTGGGCTCTCCCTCTGCTGAGTGAGGTATAGAGAAAATGTGTTTCCAGCTTGAACAGCCTGTGTCTAAGTTTTGAATGTGAGCTTCACATTAAAAATTACCTTAACTAAATACCTCATCACTGGTCTGTATTCTCTACTATTTTGGCTTTTATCAAATACTTGGTTAAAAAGGTTGGGAAACACCTAACTCCTGAGTTGTCTGTTATAGTACTTATGCCTAAAGGGGGAACAAGACATCAGAGATCTTTCAGCAGCACACAGAAATGAAGGGGGAAAGCCAATTACTGGGGAACAGGAGTTAATTCCTAGAATGAAAATAGAGTAACCACCAGATATTTGCCATGGTATTTCACTGCTTATATAAATGGTTAATCAGTGCTGCCCACTGCCCAGCACTGGGCTGCTCCTGGTTTACCATAAAGCCACTATATAGAATACATTTAATTCATTTCTACTTCCTTTCAGCTCCATAATGGCTCTCATCACAGGAAATTTGTAACATTAACATTCCCCAGAGGGTCAGGTACCAGAAATTTTTACTCTCAGAGATTTCCCCAAATCTTTTAGCCAGTGATGGAAAAATGAGCTCTGAGCATGAAGTGAGCTTGAGCTGCAGAGTAACCTGTGCAAGTGCAACTGACCCAGGACCTGACGTACTGCCCAGTGCAGGCACAGGCAGCTGTTCATGTTTTCTGCAGTGAGATGCTGCTTGCCAGACCAGTAGGGGGTTTTTCACTCCTTCAAGTCTGGAGTGTGCTCAAAAACACACAGGAAGGTCCTTTTGCTGTAAACTCATGGTCACCTTCAAGCCTGGATTGAGACCTGTATTATTTAAGGAGTTCATTCCTGCCAGAAAATTTGGGTGGATGCTGCTCTGACAGCAGGTCTGAATCTGTAAACACTTGACCCAAATCCGCTGAGGAAAGAAAAAGACACTTTGCCAATCCTTGCCACTTGCTCCTCATGTCTCCAAAATAAACAGACTGGCACATTTTGGTTTAGCAAAAACGTTTAAACAAATTGCATTTGACACAAGTCACAGTAGTATTTCAAAAGTGAAAACCACAATATTCCTTCCAGAGCACACTGAATATGTAGATATAAAAATAAACCACCTGGCCAGGCCCCACTGGGGCATGCACTGAGCTCCCAGCCCTCTCTGCTGTCACTTCCCACCTCACTTCTGCAGGAGAGCCTCTGATTTATCGACCGTTTCCCTCCCACTCCATTGCCTGCAGCTTCTCATGACTTCCACTCACTCAGAGGGTACATCTGTTAGGTTTTTCTTCTGCTCAATTTATGCCCTTTTTATGGTGTTCCTTTGTCAGAGAGACATCAGGTATGCTGCAAAAATTTTCTTTATACCACACAAGTCAATATTTGCATCGAAAGCGAGCTCTGCTCATTTCAATAATAATGAAATTCTTCAGCTTTCTCTTACTTTCTGAGTAAGAGAATCATGATGCCTGGAATCCCAGTGGGGTAAACTGCTGGTAGAAATACAAGCTCTGCAGGAGCTGCCTGAGGAAATAGGGAGCAGCTCCTGGCTCCAGTGCATCACTGGCTGTGTCCCCTATTCCGTGCCCAGGAGCTGCAGGGCGGATCCCAGGGCTTGACACCAGCATGATGGAGTGCTGAAAATCAGTTCTGGTTGGCTAAATGATACCATTTAATTCTGGTAAGCTTGTTCATAGTGTTTTCCAAGTCTGGTAAATACTGAAATTATCTCTCTATAGTACAGGATCTAAAAGGTCTTTTCTCACATTGCATTATTTTTCAAAATGATGGACAGAAGGCCATAAACCCCAGATATCTGGTTGGGAAGTCACACAATCTCAGTTTGGGCTGGAAGGAGCGTACAGAGATCACCTATTTCAGTCCCCAGTGCACTTGATTAAGCAACTGCATGAACTTTGTGCATCTAGTAAGTTTGTTGCATAAAATTTCTAGAATATCTGATAAGTTTATTGCTGAACTTGTCCTGATTTTTGAGGAAATTGATTGTACTGAAATTTGGTGTGTTTTCACAGACTTTATTGGTTTAATATGTTAAATAATTCATGTTACACTATAAACCAGTTATCCTTTACAATTTTTTTACTCAAGTAGGATACCAGGAGCGTTGCCCACACAAGACATTTTCTCAATGAGCTTTAAAAGTGGTTTTATTGCTGTTTTTCATAAATATAAATCCCAGGAACAAGGTTTCAGTTGAAGGGTTAGTTCAAAGGTTATTCTTAGCGTAGAGCTTCTGTTGTGACATACATGAACCCGATGGGTCCTACTCTGGCATGAGCTGAATAACCACCATGGGGACAAGTGGCCTTAGAATACAAAACTGTTCTCCTAGCAAAAGAAAAAAAAAATCCAGAGAAAGTTCTTCAGAGATCAAGGTTGAGAAGGAAAAATAATAATTGTTAGGAAACCACTCAGCTGGAAAAACAGCCAAGTTCATGGAGTCCATAATATTTAGGATCTGAAGTAATCATGAATTTCTCTTTGAAGTTTTACCTTTTGAAAGTGACTGGATCCCTTGAGAATCAGCAGCTGAGAGGCAGAAGTGGAGTGCTGTGAATGCACTTCTCTTGTGGGTGACTGGGTCCTTCTGGGTCTGTATCAGCTCTCCCAGTGCATCAGGTTTGGTGACTAATGGTCATTTAGTTTTTACCCAAATAATTTCTAATCTTAGGTATCTTGCTTCTGCTGATGAGACTGGAATGGGTGGGAGGTGCCTGGAGGGCCAGAGAGGTTGTGGGTGAAAAAACAATGTAGGTCTAAGAAAAATTTTTAGGTATGATCTTCCAACTAGGTTGCAATTATTCAACATTTTTCAAGATACACTCAAAAGGAGGAGAAATCTTTATCATCTTGGATGGATTTTTTTTTTTCCCATCAGTCTGCACAGAGTATGTAAATACTCAGATGCTATCATTTGTCTTGGGAAATTAAGGAAATTAGAGTGGGACAATTAGAGATGTTTTCAATCACCCCTGGCTCTGCATCCAAGGATTTTTTCTGTGATTCATCTTCATCATGGGCAAGGAACTTCTATGCTGTACCTCAGAAGCTGCAAACCCTTAGATCCATTTCCCCCTGCTGAGGGGTTGACTTTTAATCTCTCCTTTTGTGGATCCTGGGCAGTTTTAGTATGAGGGGAGTTTGATGTGGTGCACCTCTGCTCCCAGGGCTGTGTGCCCACACCCTGCCTGCACTGCCCTGCCTTGCTGGCCCCTTGTGGGAGCCTGTGGCTCAAGGACAGTGCCAGGGCACGCTGACAGCCCTGTGACCACCAGGGCACTTCTGTCTGCCAAAGTCTGTGATAGCAACACAGGATAAGGGGTGATTTGAGGAGCCTTTATGGTTCATTTCTTTCCCCATAGTCTCTGGAGACAGGGTTTTTTGGTTTTTTTTTTTAAATGGTCTGAGGGGCTTTGAAGAAGGTTGACAGTCATATTAGATCTAGCCCAGTGCTCCATGACAGATCTTTCTGCTCATTGGGTGTTTGCTGTTTCTGTGTGTCATTTAGGGTGGGTCTACATTTTATATTTGATGGAGTTCTATGCTCAAAATACTTGCTAACCCAGTTTCATCAGGAACTACTTAAACAAGTGCATTCTCTCTGCCTAATCTTTTTTGTTAAAATGGAATTTGAAGCTCAAATTGACTCATAATCTCTTCTTTTTTACCATGTACATTTTCAGTTGATCTCTGAGTTGAGTGTGTGTGCTGCTTTCTTGCTTTTCAGGTTAGGACAGTCCCCTTCACAACACCGTATCTTTCTGTCCAAGGAAATGATCTTTGGAAGATGTCCTGAGAGTGTATAAATACAATAATGTTGGAAACAGAAATGTGGCATTTATTTCTTGAGCTAATTATCAAGAGGCAAGCAGGGAGTTAAAAGGATAGTACAGAAACTGTGTTATTTAAATGTATTTAGTGGGTAATGCTGATGAGTGGTGAGGACATTATTGAAAAGCTTTTGTTACAGGGAAGGATAAAAATAGAATTAATATCTCCCACAGGCAATTACTTTTAAAAATCACAGCTTGTTCCCTGTCTCAGAAGCTTGGTGGGACGATGGAGCTCTTACATGGGAACAGAAAGGACCAATATGAGAAAACTCGACTCCTGCTTTGTGTCAGGTTTCTCTGTGATAAAATCCCCTCTCCCTACCACACCCTGCTCTTACCTCTCTCTGCAAGATCAAGATAAGGGCAGCCTGAGGGGTCCAAAGGGCCCGTGCACACACAGCAGAGCCCTTGGCAGCCCAAAGCAGGGGGCACGTGGTGAGTGCTGGCTGCTGCTGCCACAGGGTGGGATGCAGGGCTTCTGCCAAAGGCACCTCTGGCTCCAGGCAGCCTCTGGGATGGGCAAAGCACAGACCCCCTCCCACATCACCCCACTACACCGAGGTCATGTCTAGCTGGTTTGTGATTGCCTGTCAGTGCACTTCATGCAGTAAAATAGAGGTAGCCATGGCTAGAGCTGGTCCTTCTAAATCCCACCTAAAATGGGATTGAACCTAAATTCCACCTAAAGGCACCTAAATCCTAGAGAACCACTTAGGCTCCTGCCTAGACCTACGTGGAATGACAACTGTGCCATGGCTCTGTCATGGGTTAACCCCAGCCAGCAGCCAAGCCCCACTCAGCCACTCACTCACTGCCCCGACAGCAGGATCAGGGAGAGAATCAGAAGGGTAAAAGATGGAAAAACTCATGGGTTGAGATAAAGACAGGGAAATAGGGAAAGCAAAAGACATGCACATAAACACACAAGCAAAGCAAAACAAGGAATACATTTGCTGCTTCCCACGGGCAGGCAGGTGTTCAGCCATCCTCAGAAGAGCAGGGAGCCATCACATGCAAGGGTGACTTGGGAAGACAAAAGTCATCAACCCAAATGTCCCCCCCATCCTCCTTCTTTCCCCTACTTTATACGCAGAGCATGATGTCCCGTGGTCTGGAATGTCCCTTTGGTCAGTTGGGGTCACCTGTCCTGGCTGTGTCTCCCAGCCCCCTCGCCAGCATGGCAGTGCAAAAGCAGAAAAGGCCTCGGCTCTGTGCAAGCCCTGCTCAGCAATAACAAAACCATCTCTGTATTATCAGCACTCTGTCCAGCACAAATCCAAAACCCAGCCCTGTATCAGCCACTATGAAGAGAATTAATTCTACCCCACATCCTGCCCTCTGCCAGGGGTCAGTCTCCAAGTTCAGCCCGAGTTGGTTAGTGCAGCACTGTGGGTTTGCTGACAGCTCTGTTCCTCGCTCAGCCACCCCACATCCTCCTCCCAGCACATTTCTTGGGCTGCAAAGCCTTAAAGGCTTCTCAGCAAACAAAAAACTAGCGGGAAATCACATGTAATCAAATGGAACATCTAATTCCACCTGAGACATTAATTTTCTGACTTCTTTTCTTGACATTTCTAAAAGTATGTCATTCACTGAAGCAAGATGTGATGTAGAATTTCATTTTGCCTTTTTCTTCTAAAATGTCAGAAGAAAATGTGGGCTTCCATGGATAAAGAGAACAGAGCTCCAGCACTATTTAAACAGAAAAAGTAATTAAAAATTCAATGTGTATTTATTAAATATTCTAATATAACTTAAACCTTTGTCTTCCAACAGAAAAATACTTTGACCAAGAGTCTCCACCCAGCCTTTTGTGTGATCTACAACATCACCTGCCAGGAGCACAATGTAACAGATGAAAACAAGCTCTGTAACCACCCGGCACAAGCCCCCTGTCTCCCTTTTCGCTTGCAAAGAGCTGCTCTCCAGCCACTACTGCAGCAGCGATAATAATTGCCGAGAATTTGCATTTCTGCTTCTCCTAAAGCTTGGTATTTCAAAGCAGACACTTCAGAGAACTAATTAGCACAGAGGTTCATTAAATTTAAAAAATGCTTTCTCTGGGTAGACGGAGCATCCAGACCCTTAACCTGTTTCCCAAAGGGAAAAGCCTCCCTGCTTCCTTGGGCTTTACTGTGAGCAGTGTGGATCCCTAGAGCTGCAGGAGCGTAGGGAATGCCAGTTTATATCCTCAGCCGGGCTTCTGCCTCCGCGCTGGGCAGCCCGGGCACTGCCCCAGGGCCACCAGCGAGGGCTGGGGACAGCCCCAAGCCCAGGGGGCGGCGGGATCCGCTCATCCATCCCCGCCACAGCCAGCGACCTGCCGGGCTCCCGCACAGGGACAGCGCTGCCAAAAATAGGGAGCGAAGCTCAGCCTGCAGCCAGTGTGCAGAGACAGAGGAAACCAAAGGGAAATTACAGCAGCTCTGCGCTCACATTCTCCTCTTATTCTTTCTCAGAACCTAAAGAAATGGCTGTGGCTTTGTGTGGAAGTTAATTAATGATAGTAAATAATATTCCTTTGTGCTGGGAGTGAATAGCGCCCTTTATTGGGGGCTCTCAGCGTGCCTAATGCTCTGTATTTAATCCAGCTTCCCAGCGAAAGCTAGCTGAATTATTCATTGCAAATAAATTATCTGAAGAATACAGTCCTGTTTTTCGCTGCCTGTGAGCCCAGCCCGCTCTCTTTGATGCCCTTTTCCACAGCCAGCGGTGTCTTCGCAGCGATTTGGGCAGCTGCCCCACCGTGCCCGGCTGGCTGTGCCCGGCTGTGCCCGGCTGTGCCCGGCTGTGCCTGGCTGTGCCCCACTGGCTGTGCCCGGCTGTGCCCGGTTGGCTGTGCCCGGCTGTGCCCGGCTGGCTGTGCCCGGCTGTGACCGGCTGGCGGTGCCGGGCTGTGCCCCGCTGGCTGTGACCGGCTGGCGGTGCCGCTGGCTCATTGCGGGAGCGCGGTTCACGCACCGGGACGAATCCGGGTTCTGCTCCTGCCCTGAGCCGACCTCCGAATGGCGAAGGAAGCAATCAGCAATGCTGAGCGTGTTCCTCCTCTGCCCACATAGATGAATACACGCTCATGCATATGTATGTGGAGCTTTTCATAAGCGTTTTCTGGCGCTCACCGAGTGCCCAGGCTCCAATTAAGGCCGATTTCGTATGGTAAATCCACAAATAAGGGGCTCAGACGACATCCTTCTGGGCTGATTTTTTGTATAACGCTCAATGTTACATACAGAACGCATCCACTCCCTGATATTCAAGCAGATAAAAACCTCTCCCCCACACCCTTAACCACTAAAAAGCTGTGTGGAGAGCTTTTAAAAAGTGGTAAGATTTGATTGTTCAAAAAGACTGTGAACTCCATTGCTCCAGGAAAGCAAGAGCCTGCATGTGACCTGACTGCTTGAGGTCCTGCAAGGTCCAGCAGTGCACAGGTCCAGGCCTGTCCCCATCTGGATCCCAGGGCCTTCTGGATGCCCTAGGCATGGGGAGGGGGGCAGGTTTGAAACTTTGGTTGTGGTTTTAGCCAACCCCTCATCAGCACTTTGTTACAGGTGGCAGGTTTGAAACAAAGCCCCATGCAGGCAGGTTTCAGGGCCTGCTTTGGCATCAGCCACAGAAGAAAATCAGATTTGAGAGCACTCATCCTTTTTTGAGATGGGAGTCTAAGCATTCCTAACAGAAAGGGAAGTATGGGGACTGCATTAAGGCCATAAATACCTTGGAGTGATGAGCCTGGACTAACAACCCATTTTACAGTGGGACCCGCTCTGCACCCGCATCATGTGGGTCTCCTAACCTGAGGCAGGGCTGAGATTTTGTTCACTGAGACCTGTTTTCAGAATTATGGCTTTTATGGCCTTTTTGAATGTGAGAAAAGTGAAGAATTTACACAGTAAAAATTCTTGGCAAAGTCAGAGCCTCCAGTTTCTGTGTAGCAAATCAATTACCATGTTGTTGAATTTACACACTTCAGACAAGTCGACTGTAAATTCATATCCCAAGGTAAAAAAATGGAAAAAATTCAGACTTTGGCTTTGTCAAACATTTTATTGGACAAATCCTTCTTTTTTTTTCTTTTTATTATATCTAGACAGGATGCACAAGTATTGAATACTTTTTATTATTTCTTGAACAAGAAAAGAATATTTTGGAAGTCTACTTTATCAAATAATAGATAAACCCCTGTAATATAAATTAAAATTGTAAATGGAAGCTTCATAGGAATCCTTTTTTTTCAATAAAGCAGGAACATCTGGTATGGTTTCTAATTTATTTAGAAAATAGGCACAGCTCCAGTCCAGTAAGAAATTTAAGTGCGTAAGCAATCTTATTGGACTTCTCTGGGACTGTTTACACATTGAAGCTGAGCCCAAGCCCAGGAGCTCTGCTGAAGGTGACCTTCCACACTCCTCATCTATCTCTGGATGAAAAGCATGACATCATTTATGTTTGGATATTCAGTAGAGGGATAGCAATGCCATGGAAGTATTCATGGGAGAGCATACTTCAATGACAACCATCTGTGCAGACCAAGTCCTGCTTGAAAAGATGACTTTGGGCCATGAACTTCCTTGTCTGCCTGGTCACCTTGTGTTCCTCAAGTCACAGACACCTGAGCCTTGGTGTCAGGTGTCCCTTTCCTGAGCTGTTGTGCCAAAAAACCACTTCAGCTTAGCCCTGCCTCCTTCCAGCCACTGCCACCCAGTCAGGCCCCCAGCTCTGCTGAGGGAACTTCCAATGGTGCTTTCAGTGGTGTTTCAGGAAAAATCCATTTTTTCAGGGAAAACATTCAAGTCATAGCATTAACAAAGCTGCCGTTGCCTGCTGCAAGGTCAGGCTCCACATGACCTGTAGCAAATGACAACTGACCCCTTGGTGGCTCCGACTGGGTCTGGGGAGATCACCCCTCTCCTGCACTAAGTACTTCCAAGGCATTTTGCACCACATCTTCTGTGCAAGCTGTCCATGGGGCACTTGATGTTTAAAACCCCTGTTCTTGTTCCAAACTGCTCTCTCTCTTGTGAGGCAGCCCCTTGCACACAGTGCTGGCACACGTGACAGGCACTGCTCCTTCCAGCTCACCAGGACTGACATCCACGAGGCAGACATGCACGCACACATGGAAAATGGGTCTCTCCAGTATCTGGCATTGGCTACTCAGTGTACCCCAGAGCTGGCCCAAGTTCCCCCAGGGGCTGGCACTTGCACCCTCCAGTCTCTGAGGTTCGTGGTCCCATTCCAGCTGCTGGCACTCGGCTCAATTGCAGCTGCCCGCTCGTATGGCTTGAAGGTTGGTGCTGGTCTCTCACAGGGATTCAGAGGAGCTCTGCTCACACAGGAAGTCAACTGAGAGAAAGAAAGAGTAATTATTTGTAATAATATATAATTAATTACATCATTATGTCTGAATATTTAGTAAGACTAGGGCAGGCTGTGGTGATGGGGTACAGGGCTTGTCCATCCAACATTCTCAAATGTCTTTCCCCCACAGCCCCCAGTGTGTCTCATGTTCCTGCAGGGTCTCACTAATGCCTTGCTGGGGTCACCCAGGAGCCCTGAGCTGACCAGTCCCCTCTGACAGTCCAAGAGAAAGGGATGGGACTCTCTTGGTGCAGGTGGGGTAGCTGGGATCCTAGAACCCTTTGATTCCTGTAGGGATCCTCCTGAGGATCAGTCACCAGTGGGTCACTCTCCACAGGTCACTCTGTCTTTACCAGCCCTTACTGTCAGGGCTCATTGTCTAAACTCTCAGCTGGGATGCTGCAGCCTCAGCTGTGCACACTGCCAGCACATTCCTGTCCCTTCCCTTCCCTCCCTGGCTGGAGACCACCCAGCCTCTGGGGCAGCAGGGAACCCTGTGGAAACTCTTCCAAGCCAGGAGGAGGAGTAGGAGTAGCAGGAGAGACTTGCCTTCAATGGTCATATCAGAATTATTGCTGAGCCTGCAAGCAGATTTGTAGTGCATTGATGGAAATAGTTGGTGACATGAGAATCAAGTGCAGAGAAATAATTTCTGTACTGAAAACACCTCTCCCATGCAGGGTCACAGAATGGCTAAGTTCTGAAATATTTAACTTAATGAAACTGGCAGCAGCTACCGAGTACTTGTCCTGGAGGAACTGCTGACATTTGCAGTGAATCCAAAATGAAACGGACAAAATGGGGCCTGGAGCAAACCTACTATCAAGGAAAAATCATTACTGACTGCACTGTACATATTTATAAAACACAAACTATGTCCAAAACCTTTAGGCCTTGTGTGGCAACCATGCCCCAATAGAAATATTCAACACCTTTAACCAAAGATTCTTCCCCTTTGGACACCAGTGGGTCAATTAGTTTGGCTTGACAGTGGCCTCAATACAGAGATGTTGGTAACTGATCTTGGGAGCAAGTGAAATCATGCAAGCATGTCTGTGAAAGAGAGAGCTGGCTCCCTGCCCCTGATGTTGATGTAGGGCTCTGCTCAGCCTGCAGACATCATGCTCCAGTGCCTCTTACACTTGGCAGGAGCCAAGGACTCCTCCACAGGGAAAGGGCCTTGCACAAATGCCAAAGATGAGGCTCGATGCAGCCACAGCCCCTTGCTCAGCCTCTTCCCACATCAGACCCTGGAGAGGGAAAAGCCCCCAGTGTGGCTGGTGCCTTGGATCTCCCTCCAGACATGAGTGCTTGAGGATGTCCAGTGGTGCGTGTCCTTAGGCATGGGAAATGTAGCATAATCTCTGCTCCTAATATATAAGCTTATTGGGATAACCTGAAGATTGGATGTAAGACTACAGCTTTTGCTGGTTTCTTAGACTTTCTTGGGTTATGTAAGAAATAATCATGTCTTGGTTTGAAACCCCAACACATCATCAATACCCCTGGGCACATGGTGTGACTCTTGGGGATGGTGCTGTGCAGGGCCATGAATTGGACTCGTTGATTCTTGTGGGTCCCTTCCAACTCAGCATATTCTGTGATACTTGGTTCTGTGATCATTGTTGCAAAACATTGTATTTATTAATTTGTCTGCTGCTTTTAGTCAGCTACTTAAAAGTCAGCTGCTTTTAACTAAATTTCTCCAGCTGTGATGAACATTGTAGTCCCTCATCTGGACATGAACTACATGTCTTTGACACAAGCCTTCAAAGCTGTCTCCTGAAGCATTCTCCTGGAGCAAACAGTCTGCTCATGGCTTGGACAGGTGAACTTTTTTTTGAGTGAAAAACTGGCTGGATGTGTGGGCCCAGAGAGTGGAGGGGAATAAAGATAAATCCAACTGGTGGCTGGTTACAAGTGTGTTCCCCAGGCATCAGTTTTGCAGCCAGCTCTGTTTAATACCTTTATCAATGACCTAGGTGAAGTGTGAGGCCACACCTCCAAATCCTGTGCTCAGTTCTGGCCCCTCACTGCAAGAAAGACATTGAGGGGCTGGAGCGTGTCCAGAGAAGGGACACGGAGCTGGGGAAGGGTCTGGAGCACAAGTGCTGTGAGGAGCAGCTGAGGGAGCTGGGGGTGTTTAGCCTGGAGAGAATGAGGCTCAGGAGGGACCTTGTCACTCTACAATGCCTGAAAGGAGGGTGTAGCCAGGTGGGGGTCAGCCTCTTCCCTCAAATAAAAATAGGACAAGAGAAAATGGCATCAAGTTGCACCAGAGGAGTTTTAGACTGGATATTAGGAAAACATAAAGGGTTGTCAAACACTGAAACAGGCTGCCCAGGGAAGTATTGGAGACACCATCCCTGGAAGTACATAAAAGATGTGTAGATGCAGTGCTCAGGGACATGGTTTAGCAGTGGACATGATGATCTTAAAGGTCTTTTCCAACCTAAACAATTCCATGATTCTCTGATTCTACATGGATGTGCAAGCCCCTGGCAAGAGGTTGAACCAGAAAACTCCTGAGGCCCCTTCCAGCCTGAATTACCCCATTCTCCAGTGTTTTTATGGATAAAAATGAGAGGAAGTTGATAGGCATAACTCAGTGAGATTGTTTGGGATGTTTCGTAGATGCCCAGGCTGATTAAATTGCAAATAAATTGGCCACATGTCATAGAGCAGATCAGGAGCAGAGCTGGAAATGAGATGTCAGCCACCAGGTCCAGGGACCACATATGTACCAGAACAAAAAAGGGTGTGAAACAGCAGCTATTAACAGAAAGCCAGTGATTTGGAGTTTTGGACAGAGAGACACCTTCAGTTTAAAGGTCATGCTTCATTTCCTGGACCTATAATCTATTTTGCTTGAACTCTGAAAACTTGTTCAGACAAGGATTAGATGGTACATGTCTTCCTGCTTCCTGAATTGGACAGTGCTGGAGAGATAAAACCTGCAGGGATGAAGCAATAGCATTTATGAGATGGATGAAGAATGGAAAAGCCCACAAAAAAACCCCCAAAACAAAATAAAACCAAAAACCCCCAGAAAAGCTCAAAAAGTCAAATAATGACATTTCAGGCACAGAGGTCCTTCACCAGGGCTCAAAAAATACAAAAACTTTCAATGTAGGTTAAGAACAAATTGCTCTAGATTTACATTATACTAATGTCTGAAATTACCTGAAAGGAATGATGGCTAGCACTTGTGAAAGAGGCAGGATGCTCATTAACTATGAGAACATGAACCCCTGTGGGATAGAAAGTCCAAAGAGAGGTAATTTGTCAGTTTGCTTCATTTTGTGACTTTGACAGCGAAATAGATGAGAAGTCACAGCCACTGTTTCTTCCCTTACTCAGTCATCTTTCTATGTTACGGATTTTCCTGGAGGTTTTGCTGCTTCATGAAAGAAGTAAGCATTTGGGAAACATCTCCCCTACCATTTGTCACAAAAACTTGAGTTTGTGGAGACAGGGAGCTGGTGACCCACAGTGAGCAGGACGTGTGGGGGACACTCAGCTGGAGCCAGGGCAGAAGAGGGAGCTCAGTGCTCAGGGCTACTGCTACCCCATCACCTTCTCACAGAATGTATTGGGTTTGCATGGCAGGGGTTTGGCAGCAGAGGGCTACAGAAATATGGAGGAGTGGGTGTGGGTGTGGGTGTGAAATGCTGTCAGAAGCTTTCCTGTGTCCAACACGAGCCAATGCCAGCCTGCTCCAAGGTGATCCCACTGCTGGTCATGGCTGAGCCCATCAGCTGGGATCACAGTTAAGAAGGGTGAAAAAATGCGTAATGGCAGCTGGAGAGAGGAGTGAGAACATGTGAAAGGGACAGCCCTGCAGATGCCCAGCTCGGTGCAGAGGGGGGCAGGAGGTGCTCCAGGAGCCAGAGCTGAGATTCCCCTGCAGCCCCTGGTGCAGCCCATGGTGAGGCAGCTGTGCCCCTGCAGCTCCTGGATTTCCACGGGGATGCAGAGATCCACCTGCAGCCATGGAGGACCCCATGGCAGAGCAGGGGGATGCTTACTGCGGTGCTCAGAGTTGCATCTGACACTCTGAAGAGGCTCAGGACAATCCACTTTGGATCTTACCAGCATTCAATTCCTTCACTGTGCACTCACAGCCCAGAGCTGCTGCAGACAGTGATTTTCCCCATTAGAGGTCCTTTTTGTGGTTGTCACAGAACACGCCTCATGTAGCAGCAGGGTGTATGTCTTGTAAGGCAGAAGTGCAATTCAAATTGTGCTGGGTCTACATCCTGCTCGTTTGCCATACATTTAAAGCTGAAAGCACTCTGGCATTAGCTACAGCTTGAAAGCAGACACATAGCTCACTTCCCATCGAAGCACACTTTGATATACTCTTTCTTCAGACAGCAGAGATAAATTACTTGTAGGAAGGTACCATTTGTAGGACAGAAAATTTATGTTGCAGAGACCAGAGATTTTCTAAAGCTTTATTATTGATGCAATGAATCAGTATTTGCTACTCAATGCAATCTTGGCAGCATGGCAATACGTTTTTTACTGCTTTGAAAAGAAATGGAAATGCAGAGTAGCTGTTTTATTTCAAAACAGCATCACATCAATCAGTCTTTTTTTGTTTGTTTTGAAGGAGGTGTTTATGTAGGGCTGTTAGATGACAGGTCTCAAAATGCATACGAAGTATTTTACCTTTGGAAGGTGACTGTTACAGATCAGATTCTGCATACTACTATTTTCATTAAAATAGCTAAATAAGAAAAAGAAGAACCTGCTAATATTAAAGAATAAATCTTGCTCTCATTCACTGGTTTACTGCCCTCCTTTCCTTGCTCCCAATCCTAATACGTACTATCCCACAAGATCTCTCTTCACCTCCATATTGTTGACTGAATCCCATCAGCTGAAAACATCCTCCTACCACTAGATGAAGAGAAAAAAGGTAGGAATTCTTGCTTGAGAATTACCAGAACTTAAAAAAGTCAATAGGATGAAGGCATACCATAGGAATTATGCCACCCAAAGTGGAGGAGAAATGCTTCAGTCGTTTCTCACACAAGATCTGCAGTGCCATCATTGGGACTTTTGTTTCAGCAATAGCTTGTAGAACTGACACATAAAAAAATTAAGACAGACTATAAACTGAATTTATGACATAACAAATAATATTTAATATATAGCATTGGATGCATACACATCAATACCAGTGCCGTAACAACAAAAACAGAACTTGTAAAATTAGCAGCAGTTTTTTGCAAGTACAAAAATACACGTTTTTTTCAGAACATATATAATAGCAAAATTTAACAGGATATATTATACAAACTCAAAGCATTTAGATAATGCGTTACTCTAATATATTATATGATGTATGACACAGACAGCGAGACCAAGTGCACCCCCAGCAGGCTGGTAGGTGACAGGATGCTGAGAGGAGCAGTTGACACAACAGAAGGACAGGATGCCACCCAGAGGGACCTGGACAAACTTGAGAAGTGGGCCCATGAGAACCTCAGGAGGTTCAACAAGTCTCAGTGCAAGGTGCTGCACCTCACCCTGGGTGGGGACAAGCCCAGATACAGGTACAGACTGGGAGAAGAGAGCAGCCCTGTGCAGAAGGAGTTGGGGTGCTGGTGGATGAGAGGCTGGACATGACCCAGCAGTGTGCACTGACAGCCCGGAGAGCCAAACATGTCCTGGGCTGCATCCAAAGCAGGGCCAGGGCGGGGATTCTGTCCCTCTGCTCTGGTGGCACCCCAGCTGCAGTGGGGTCCCAGCACAGGGAGGACATGGACCTGTTGGAGTGAGTACAGAGAAGGACCATAAAGAATATTAGAGGAATGGAAAAAGTCTTCTGTGAGGAAATGCTGAGAGAGTTGGGATTGTTAAGCCTGGAGAAGAGGCTTCAGGAAGACCTCACTTTGGCCTTCCAGTACCTTAAGAGGGGTTAGAAAAACAAAGTAGATTACTTTTTCTATGGGCAGATAGTGGCAGGACAAGAGGGAAGGTTTTAAACTAACAGAGAGCAGGATTAGATTAGGAAGAAATTCTACTCAGAGAGTGGTGAAGCTCTAGAATAGGTTGCCCCAAGAAGTTACAGACACCTCATCCCTGGAAGTGTTCAAGGCTGGGTTAGATGGGGCTCTGAGCAACCCAGTCTAGTGGAAGTGTCCCTGTCTGAATGGCAGGGGGTTGGAACTGGATCATTTTTAACATCCTTTCCAACCCAATCCATTCTGTGATTCTATGTTTTAGATGTTGCATAATAAAATTACGTGTTCAGCTTGCAATAGTACATAATGCCATTTATAGAAATGTTAAGAAACTATTCACAACTTAAACATGAACAGAACAGCCAACAAAGCACAATAAATGAAACACAGAGTTGCAAGGTGTTAGTTACAAGATTCAGCATTTCCCTTTACATATTTTTGGGGTTACCTTTTTCTTTCTTTTGCACTGTGAAAGAAATAACTACACCTATCGAACATACTGTATAAACATACAGAAAACAACACACTTTCTCCTTGGAGGACAATGAAGGTAATATTTATCAGTTTCAGAACAGTAGTATAATACCACAGTTATGGAAGCTATGCTGACTTTGCACGCTACATCAAAAGCACAAAGGACTGGGACTCACATCTGCAAGGCTCAACACTTGAGTGGTCAAGGAGAGAGGCCCAGCAGGCAGCCCGCTGCCCTGGCAGGGTCAGGGAATAGGACACTGGCCTTAGTTACCTCCTGGGTCCCTTCCAGATTTTCAGGAGATTTCTGCTTGCTTGCTTGCTTGCTTTTCAGCAATTTTTATTATTCTTACAATGTTCTTGCAAAGCTTTATATGGGAACATTACTCAGTTTCCTAAAAAATGAAAACCTCTGAGTCCAGGGACTGCTCAATTAAATTTGAACAACCTGATGTTAAACTTAAAATGAACACACATCAACACCAAAGGCATTTTCTTTATGGTGTTTATTTTAAGCATTAAGATTCCTCTGCAAAAAGCTTTGGTCAGTCTCTTCAAACTTTGGATTGCTGCAATGCTTTTCTAGACCTCCTCTTTGATCGTGAACTCTGTCTCTACCAGTGATTTTCAGAGGCAATGGCTGAAGGCCAGGCTTAATGAAACAGCCATCAACTCCATCAGTAGGTTTCAGGGGTGCTGACCTGCTGCTGGGCCCCACCAAGCCCCCCTCAGCCCCAGTGTCAGTAGGTTGTGGAGATGGTGGCACCGTGGTGGGTGTAAGCAAACTTACACCCAAGTCATCATCCACAGGAGCAGCAGCATCTTCGTGTTTCCTTAGCGACTGAAAAGTGCTGTCAAAAGGGCAGGTGGTTTCACTCAAAGTAAACAGAACCTGGTCTGAAAGCTGGGAGAAAGCACTGTCCAAGGAGCAAATCGACGACACAGATGGAGATGTCCCAGAAGAAGACTGGCTAAAAGAGCTAAATCCTGAGCAAATATTTAATCCCTCTGGTGTAGGAGGCAGGAGACAATGGGACAGGTCTTTCCTTTCAACGTTTTGGTTTGCGCTGTCGCTTTTACCAACGTTAATCCCTATAACCAAGCTCTGCTTGCCGAGCTTTTGCCTTTCCACCTGCAAGCACCGGCGCTGGCAGAGACACTCCTCATCCTCATGAGACAGGACAACATCACAGCTGGCTTTGCGCGTTGCCTTCTCGCGCCCGGCATTGGCGCGGGCAGAGCTGGAGCTCTGGAGGCCGACTGCTGGCTCGGAGGAGCGCCGCTGCCTCCTCACAGTCTTGGGAGCACCCGAGGTAGCTGCTGAGGGGAAACCACTGGAGTAGGGAGATTCGTTTGAGTTTTCTTGCGAGGAAAACTTCAGGTGCACGTCGGCAGAAATTGCCATCTGCTTGAGTTTGGTTCGGCTTTGGATTTCATCCACCTCCGTCTGCTCCGAATCGCCGTCGCTCAGAGTGAAGACAGACTCCCTGCTCCTGTTATCCTGATCCCGGGTTTTAATCCAGTCACTGGAGGAAGAGTCAGCTTCGTCATTCGCCTCATTTTCCAGGCTGTCATAGGAAGAGTCATTCTGATGTAGAGAAGCAACATCTGCAAGGATAAACCAAGTGTTAACACATCAGCGACTGAACCACCCTCTTTGACAAGCAGCTTTTTTATTTTTTTCTGGCAAGTATCCTTTACTTTCAGAAGTATTTGCCCTTTAAAGATTCTTCAAGCAAAAATACTAGTAATTTCATAAAAAATTACTGTCTTAATTTTGAACTGGAGAGACTGAAGTGAGTACTAAGCTACAGTTCAGAAATACAGGATAATGGCACAAATAAGAGTTAGGGGGTTTTTGTTGTGTTTTTGGTTTGGCTTGTTTTTTTTAAGTGGATAGTAGATAATCCAGGTGTAAGCAATAATTTACACACATACATATACTGAATTGGTGATTTATTGTCGCCCTGGTTTTACAGGGCCCCATAAGTTGTAACACTGTAACTGTAGTTTCCCATGCTTGTTCTGTAAACATGGTCCTTGTTTTTCTTAACCGGCCGGGATTGTTTTGCACTTGTGGAATTGTTTTTCATTCCTTTCCCTGGGGTGGAAAAAAATGATTGACCATGTCTTTGTCCTGTAAACCTTCAGGGGTGTTGACCCTTTTCACCAATCCTTGATTGTCCTTAGAAACATATAAAAATAGGTAAATAAAGAAGGGCAGGGCTTTTGGTCGGTCCTGCCTAGAGATGCAACTACTGCTCTGAGACCCGTGTGTTTCTTCTGTTGCCAGCTATACAACAATTTATTTAATTTTTCTTTTCATTATTGGATGTTGAAAGCAACATTTAACCTTGCTTTCCTTCTTTTAGACAAATTATACTTCTTACTTCTTCCAGAAAATACAGTATTTTTAAGAGCAACATCATGAAGTTTTAGTCTCCGTTTAAAAGCCACCTCATTTGCACTGAGCAGTGCACACCTGGGCCCTATCCTGTCTCTGCAGTAACTGGAATTGCATTAAATCTCTTTTGCTCTGGGTTAGGCTAAGCTGCCTTATCTCACATTTGCAGCAGACACAGTTCATGCATGGGCAGTCACCACGCCTCAGTGCCTGCCTGGAAGCTCCTTCAGCTGCTGTAACCTGTTGTGGCTCTGAGCTCTCATTGCCAGCACATCCCAGCACGGCAGATCCCATGTGCTTCACTCCTGGGGGAGGGCAGGCCAAATTTCACTCAATCTCACTGGAGACACAGCATGAGGAGTCTGAAACAGCCATATTGAGTCAGTCAGACATGCTGACACAAGTGCCATTACCACTTTCAGTACAGGCCGCCTGTGACAAAATTTATTTTACAAAAATGTTGCTTTAGAAATACTTTAAGGAGAAGCACAAAACTCCAGTGAAAATCAGAGGGCTGGAGAGAAAAAAAGCATTAATGATAATCTGGAAAGCTCTGTCAACTAGTCTGCCAAACACTTTCAGTCACCAGTTCCATGATTTTTCTGTGCTAGCAGCAAAATCTGGATGTCCCATTGAAACTCTGGATATCTCTCCCTTTTGATAGTGAAGAATACACACTTTCAACCATTACCAATGTAATGGTGTGACATCTGTATTATGACCATTGTTGATCACTGATCTGATATTTTGGAAAAACAGAGGCTGATGCAAAAATTCTAGATTAGAGAGGAAACCTCTAGATTTTTTCTTTTTTAATTTTCTTTGTTTCCCCTCCCTCCTTCTTTAACTGTAGTGGTTCAGATGACTGATACAGGAGCAAGAGTCTTTGTGAAAGCATTTTGTGATATGATCCAGGTCTGTGGTAAATTGAAACAGTGATTATAACCAATTCTTTGGGGAATTGAATGGAAAGGGAACAGCAGTATCTGGGAACACCACATGAAGAAGGAATAGCATTCTTCCATGGAATATACCAATCTTTTGCCTGGCTGAGTTTAGCTGTCTTAATGGGATCAAAACATCAGTCTGTATTACCTGCACTGTTCTCTCTCTTGCATGTCATCAGTATTTCTCCAAAGAGGGAGGTAATTTCGTCTCCAAAAATCCTGCAGCAATTCTCAATGAGGAACTGTACCAGACTAGAAATCTGCAACAAAGCGACAGGAGAGAGATGTCAGATCTTCTATTATTCAACTCAGGGCAAGCTCACCATACAGATAAGGAACAGGAGCAAACTGCCATCCATGAAGGCAGGCAGGAACTACTCCCTCAGTCTCCTGGGCCCAGATAAACTGTCCTGGTATATATCCTTGAAAACATCTTTTCCATTCTACTCTGTCCTGTTCTGAGGTCACCACAACCAGAGATCTTCTTGATGAGAGAAGCATTTTGCTGATGCACTGGGTGTTGCTTTATGACCTCTCTCCCCTTCTTCCAGGCAGATTATGAGAATGGATTGATGAATGTTGCTGGAGCCCTGATAAGAGGACAAGTCCTGATCTGAAGAGGTGCTGACTGTTCTCATGTTTATAGCCAACAGCCTGGTTGAATGGGATGAAGGTTGGTTTGGTTTTCTGCCACACCGAAGTGTTTCTTACCTTTTTAATAAATTCGCTTTCTATATCAGGAGTGGAGGGAACAGGAGGCCAGAGCAGGCTGGGTGCAATGCAGACAGCCAGATTAAAGGCATTCATCTGGTTCTCTTCAGACCGCATTTCTATCCCATGCAGTACTCCAAAGATGTAACGTAAGAGAACAATATTAGCTCTGGGGAGATGCTCTATCAACCTGAAAACATACAAAACCGGAATTCTTTACATTACCGACCATTTTCCATGGATACACACAAGTCAAGATAATGGAAACAGGGTAACATGGTCCACTAATTAAACCAGGGAGAGTGTCAAAGAGGTGCTCTTGTTCAGCTGTTTTCCCTCACTGTGTCTCTGAACAGTTTTCTGAACAGCAGAAAATACTGTAACACAAAATTATGCTCTGTCAAATGAATGAACCGAGCACAATGCATGACATGAAACTGTACTTCACCTAAGTTGCCTGATAATTCACCACTCACTTCCCCAAACAGTTCAGTAGTCTCTCCATGCCACCTAGTTGCCTTAAGTATGTGTGGAAGTACTCCTGAGGTCAGCTACTGCACAAAGCTCCATTTCCTGTGACACAAACTTTGCCTACTTTCTATTTTATATCACCTGCAAGGTTGGAGGCTTCCCTTGTCACTATGCTCCAGCATTTCATTCACAATTCCATCTTGGCTTCAAAATGGTCACTAAAATCTGAGCTGAGTGAGGGGAAATACATGAAGAACTGATTTCAGTTTCCCTTTCATCCAGGACTCCAAAGTTCCCCACAGGTGATTTTGGATTTTCTATCAGCCAGAAATTCAGGTTTTGGACAGTTGCTTTTGTATAAGTTGCTTTTGTTCTTTTCATGAAAGGACATTTAATGAATTTACTGGTGTCCACAAAAGGCAAAAAAGCAGGACAAAAGAGAGTCAGAAAATTGTCTCATACAGACAATCACTGAAGTACAGATGTAAGCTTCAATGTTCTGTCATGTACAAAGGTACTTTTAGCATCTATTTTAAAAAAATTCATTATAAATTGAATATTTGTGATTCTGCATTCTAGGGTATACATTTATTGGAAAAGAATGTAGAGAATATAAGTAACTACCTTTGGATGCTCTTTATCTTCTCTTCATTATTTCCTTGATCCAGCACAGACACCCACTTATCACACAGCTGGGATGATAAAATACTGCCTGGGATGTTGCGAAGAAAATCCTTATCAAGAGAAAAGAAGAGCAAAACACATGAGCAGCTCTTCTGGGGCATGTGAGGAGTAGGAATAAGATACACAGATACAAGGGGATGTATCCATAGGATGGCACTCATTGGCAAGCATTTTGTTACACACAACAACCAAAACCAGAAGGAAATCATCTGAGATACAGCCACTTCAGATTATGCTTAAAGTGAATATTTCCTGCCTTTCCAGGGGTACTTGAATGCTTCGTCTGATATTGCTGAACTAATAAATCTGCACTGAGACCAGTTATTTTGATGTTGCGTACCGTCTGTCTTTACTTATCACTTAACTTCATCTGTAGTCCCTGTTTCTTCTCCTTCTCCTAACTGACAAGCCCAAATACCTTCAGACCAAAAGCACTCTAAGGCATCCCTACCTTCCTTCCCCTAATCAATGGAGTAATTAAACTAGTCATGGATAGTCTTGTTATTCCTCTTTTCTTAACACCTCAACCATGGGCAGGGAAACTGTTGCAGTTTAGGAAGAAGGCCAAATCCCAGCTTCCCAACAAAGCCAGGGTAAGGGAAGCTGTGATGCTTTTTTTGCACAAGGAACATTGGTTTTGACATACAAGACTGTAACAAAAGATATTGCATGGAAAAAATTATCCAAATATTTATGGCAACACTATAAACTCACTAGGATCTGCAGTGAAGGGTAGTACTGATGTGTAAGGAGACAGGACTGCAAACACTCCTTTTAGTATTTCATATGCAGAGATAATGCAGGACCAGGCTGTAGCAGAGACCTCAGGAAAGCTGTCAGCAAAACAAGCTGGCTACTCCTCTTCCTCATCCTAACTCCGTGGTAGCCTCCTTTGGAGATTCTCATGAGGTTAATGTGCCAGCCCATTTTTGTTAATTCAGTCCACCAATTCGTCTTTGGCCCTGTCCCTGGGGAAAAGCCCTCTCTGGTTGTGCACAGGATCTGTGCTGCTCTCATCCAAAAAGGGAGACAGGAACAGTCTTCACATACCTTAAACAAAGATGCTGTCACAAATATGGATTCACGGGTCAGGTCCACTTCAGTGCCTGAATCAAGCTTCTCCTTCAGCTCTTTGAATGTTTTTGCACTTCCAGAGCGTCTGAAAATACCCTTGGTGGAAGGCCCCTCTTGGTAAAGGAGGGAAAGCATGTCCTAAAAAAATTAAAAAGGCAAAGAGGATTTCTCATAAATATATTTCATTGTCCAGTGACACTAAAATGTAGTTTTGCCGTTTTTGCCACAGCTGAAAACCTTTTAGTCCTAAAAAATATCAGAAATCAAACACAAGTCAAGGCTCACCCTCCAAATCATGCCAAACTGCACAGCAAAGCTGTGATTTGGGGCTCTCATTTTGGAAAACACTCCCTCAGAAGTACTGTGCTGCCACTGCAAAGCACTAACTTTCTGCAAGACCTTCCAGGACCCGTGCAAGTTTCAGCCAAGTCATTTCAAAATATAAAGGCAGTGGTATGGGAAAAGGAGAGTGGTCTATCTAATTCTAAGCTTTGCTGTGGCCTCAGCCAGACACTACTTTGCAGGAAGATATGAGACCCTCACTGCTCATCGTGGCTAACATTATCACCACAGTGAAAATAGAGTTCTGTTTCACTGCTGATGTCTGAAAAAAAAGTGATTTTTATCTAAGCTAGAAAGTACTTTGTTTGTTAATATTTATCGGCACTTCTACAGCAGATCAGAGTCAGGTTGTTACCCCCTATTGCTGCTTGCGAGTGGTATCGAACTCTGCAAGCAGCTCAGGGCTGTCAGCAGGACCAATGCTGAGGCAAGGTGCTCCTGCTTGGGAGGTCACTCCAAGGGGGATAAAGCTCAGCTTGTGGCTCCCCTGCTGCACAGGAATAAACAAGTAGGCAGATTATTACAGGAAAGGGAGCACAGGCAGATTCCCGCCTAGTTTGTAAAACAAGAGGAGGCACTGATTTCTTCTATTAAATAAGAGAGGAAAGCCAGCAGAAAAGGAATTGCTGAAACTTCTCCTGAGATAATGTGTTCAGGATATTTGCCAGATGCTTAGTTCTCTGCAGTCTCCTGTGGGCCAGACAAGACACCTCTTGCAGGCCCACTCCAAGCAATGTAGAATTTGTCATGTTCATCTCTTTGAAAGGGGAAACACATGCAGACAGTCTCTGGGATTATGTTTATGCACACAGTGGCATGAGGACTAAGTTATCAAAAATGATGGCAAGAAAAGGGATACTGGAGGGGTCCTGGTCCATCACCATTAAACAGAATTAGTGAACAGTAATGGCTAAGGAATGGAGTTTGGGGACTTTCCTGGTCTTCCTGCCAGCAGTCCAAATAAGTCTAATGGAAGCTATTACTTTTATTCTTTAATGCTTCTTTCTCACTCTTGCAGAAGTCCAAGATCAAGAATTCATGTAAGTGCAGATGCTTTGGAGGAGCAGCTTCATAGGGGTAGGACTCATGTCAGCATTTTCATTTTCTTTGCAGGAATTTAGAGCTCTGCCATCAAAACAGGCTGAGTCCCACAGCACGGGATGTTAGCACATGAACAAACACTTTGAAAATATAATTTGAGCAACATATTCAGAAGATAAAAATGGGAAGCCCCTGTTAAACTAACAAACTCAGATGAAATTACATGAATGAAGCTATGGTGCAAGAATCCGGAGTGGCAATGGCTAAAAGAGAGCCCTTCAGCTGTTAAAGCAAGCTGGAAGCTGTGAAGCAGTTATCCAGTTTGCCTGCAGCATTCATCCCTGATATTTTCTTTCGCTTGCAGGTAAATCCTATTCAGTCCCCCAGTATTCTGTTCTCCAGAGATGCTGCATGAATTCAGAAGTAAGTTCTATTTTGTGGCATAAACACAATGTTTAAAATTCAAAGCATGAAGTCAACCAAGCTGTGATTCTATGCTTAGTAACTCTGGGGATTTTTTTTCAGATAAAAGTTTACTAATATTTATGTTTTGGAGAAATTTCTGAAATGCAGCATTGGCTCATCTCTTAAACAGAGAGAATGAGGGATCAGGTGATCATGGGCACACAGAGTCCATCTCCGGAGGGCTTATTTAAATAACCTACATGATGAAAATGCACACCTCTCCTTCAAAAGAAAATAAGAACCCCACACTATTAAAAGACCTGAAAAGTCCTGGTATGATTCACTATTCAGGCAGTGATAAAGCAGCATATCAAGCACCAGCTTAGGAGACAAAACATCTCTTCCTGTAAACTGATGGGACCCCACTGCTTTCAGTGGGGTTCTGGCAACTTCTCCCAGCCAGAAGTCAGGCTGTTAGGATGAAGGGCCCAATCCTGCAGGGCTCACTCCCACTCTGTAAATGCTTCATCTGCTCTACTGAAAGCAGGGCCTTCTAATGACCAAAAATGCCACATACATGCCTTAATTATGCCTAGGAATGGGCTCTAGGACAACCTTTTTCATGTTCCTATGCTGGTTTTGAGAGCACCCACAGCACCAGAGCTCCTGCAAGATAGAATGAAAAAGACACTACTGTAGCCTCCACATTTTCCCCTATTTTTTGCAGTGGTGCTGTCAGACCAAAAATGAGGACTCAGAGTGCCTGCCTGCCCTGGAATGACTTCAAGAAAGGCTCTGAAATTGCCTGGTCATGGGCAGGTGGCATTTTTATGCATGCATGGGCTGTCTATATGGGACAGTAGATGAGACATTTATGGATGTGGGGATTTTACAGAGACCTTGGGAGTGGTTTGAAAAGTATGTGTGAATGTGGCATTTATTTACACTGTGTAAGTGAGGATTAGGAGACCAGCCTTATAGCATGGGCTATAAAGGAGAAATAGCCCAGAGCAGCAGACTGATCACATACATTTCTCAAGCTGTTATTAACTGGGCCTGACCACAGCATATGTTAAAAACCAAAGTTCTTGCTGAGAACCACAAATGAGGTTTGCCTTTGGAAACCTTTCTGGTTTCTTTGCTTGGGTAATTTCAATGTCCCATTTACAAACATATCCTCATTTATGACCCAGAGAAATTCCACCACTGTAAGACCCAACCCTGAGCCTGGGACTCACCAAGAGGGGTTTGGGCAGGTTGTCATCCTCACAGATGGTTGTTAGTAAGAGGCCAAAGAGTTTCCCAGGAGCTGCAGATGTTGAGGAGAGGGGTGCATTGTCCAAGTGAGTGCCTGGGCCACGCCAAAAAGCCCAATTTATGATAGATCTTTTCCTTTTAAATGACTTTTGGCTTAAGTCTGGGGAAAGAGAAAGGTGTTTATTACGAGAAATGTATTTCAATTCTAGTTCCAATATTTGAGTTTTGGTGGTTGCTATGGTTTCAAAGGAAAAAATGTCACGATCTCAACCAACTCCTTGCATCCAGCAAAGCCTAATCCACCAAGCACATACCTGTGTGTGTGTGTGTAGAATGTGTTGCCTTACTCATGCCCTGCAGAGGATCATCAGGATCTGCTCTGCACTGCTGGAGCACAGTGTCAGCACTCTCCGCCAAGGGCAGGAAGGCAAACCTCAGCCTGCTGACTTCACACAGAGCTGCACTCTGCTAAATCACTCGTTTTCCACCCACAGGAGCAAATCCATTGCCCTCGCCTTGGCATGCTGTCCAGGGGCATCCTAGTTCTCCTGGCAATGTGGGAGAGTCTCCCCACAAGTAACACCAGAGAACCAGCTAAAGGGGTGAGGCATTTTCAGACCAGGAAAAGCCACTGCCTTTGCTCCCTTCTCCACAAGGTGAGAGTTACCATCAGTGCCCTCACGCCAAGCATTTGCTGACCATGGCCCAGAGACAGTGCCTGCCCCTTAATCAACACCTTCCAGATGGCATTTCAGCATGCTGCCAGCACACTGATGGGCTCTGCTTGTCTTCATTTTAACGTATTTCACGAGACATCAACGGAGCTGTACTAACTGAAGCTCTTGTTTGCAGTGTATAGAGAAGGAAATATTAGTATTGCAACACAAAAAGGGGTTTTTTACATGACCTTTCTCAACATCAGACAATGTGAAGTCTTCTTAACAGCATGGGCTACCGCTAAGGGAAAAGGAGTGCAGACTGTTTACAACAGAAGTGCTAACTGGGAAAAACTTATTCTGATATATTTTCCCCTTCTGAGGTGTTTTCAAAGCCAATCAGCATTGATTTCGTTGCTTGCCTACCCCACACACATTTTAATTAGCTGGTTCTTCCAAACATTTTACTTTCTGCTGTTGTGGAGGCCAGAACCAAGGCTTGCAAAATTAAGGACTGTGGTACAATACCAGATTCTTCTCTCCAATACTTTATTCTCTCCTATACTTTACTGGAATTGGATTTTTAGCTTAAAGAGTGATTTTCATTATACATCATTCCATTCCAGATCATGCTCCCTTTGGGAATGGGTGGAAGTCTTTTCATTAGATGCTTACAGGATGAAAAGTTACAGTTTAACTCAAAATGTGAACATATGAATGTGAAAGCCTTAAAGAAAAATGCTTTTCATAAAAAATAATGAGGATATACATTTTAAGCAGTCCAAAGATTCAAGAAATGTTAAGTCTGGCAGTGTCTAAGACTTTACTTGACACATCATGTTTTGGGAGAACAGAACTGACCTGTAACTTTCAAAATGACTTTTTTTTCCTTTAGATGAGCTGGATATTAGCACTTGAATAAGGTTTGCTTCACAAACTAAGGTTTGCCACCGTTCTAGTGACACAATGGCAAATACATACTGGTGTTTTTTTCTGTAAACCCTGTAGATCTCACTGGAAGCAAAAATTAAGATGCTATTTTGGAGAACAAGGAATAGCAGAAGTGAATTAAAAAAGGGGTCTTAAAATTAGGAACTCTTCTTAGTCTCTTAATGACTGTTCCTCTCTTAACAGCCATGTCTCAAACTGAGAATGTGAACAAGGGGTCATTGCAACTAACTGCAGCTGTCTCCTGGGACAGGAAGGAAATCTTAGCCAGTGTTCTTTAGCATACCAGGACAGAAACCAACAACTGATGTGTGGCAATGAAATGCCCTGTCACTTAAAAACTAACATTCACTGAAAACTGGAAAACTTGTCCCTTCCACACCCCCTTTTTAAGGGGGTTCAGAACTCCTAAGCTGATGAGGAGATGAGAAGGTGTGGATGTACACTTTCTCTCCTTGAACCTGTGCAAAGTTGTAATACTAGAAGATGGCCAGACTCCTCTCAGCCAAGGCAGATGCCAATTATTGCTCTGCAGAAGTACTTCCATACAAAAACCTCATGGCCTTGCTCTGGTGGATTATTCTAAGCCAGAATCAGAAAAAAGTAATACCAGTTTGTTGGAAAATTTTGGTCAGAGCTCACAGCAGCCACCTCTTCTGCTCATATTTTACATAAAGGAAATGTCTATTCATAGTTAGTGTCCTAGCCATGGAAATGGCATTTCTTCTCCTTGAAACTAATCAGAAACTTCTAAATAAATCTTCAGCTCTATTTAACAACGTGCTCATGAGCATTATTTAATGGCAGTGTTTAATTTGTAGGTGACCATTCCTGTTACATGCTGAAAGGCTACAGCAGAGACAACAGAAACACTCCTTTTCTTCCACATAGAAAATTCTCCTGTACTTTTTTTTAACCATCCTGCCAGGACAGTTGATGCAATTACACCACCACATTTGGTGTCCACACAGCTACTTACTTGACGTGAGGGCCAGCTGTCAGTCATGCCTGCCTGTCAGCACCTACACTGCTGTCTGGTGCTGGTGCACACTGCTGGAGTTGGGCAGCTGCTCCTTGCTGCCTCCAGAAGGGACAGCACGTCCAGCACAGAGGGATCCCTGCTGCAGGGAAGTGATGGGAGGGAGGACAGCACAGCATGTGGCAGTGAAGTGTGGGGTTACAGACACTGCTCTCTGTAAACTCACCTTACTGTATGTGGCAGTGTGCCCAGTGGGCACCCAGCAGCAACACAGATTTTGGCTTGCTAATCGCAAGATGAGCCCAAAGCCAGATCAACCCTTGGTTTGCACGCAGGTAATTTTTGCCATTTTCCAAAGCCAAAAGAGTTAGGAAAAGCACAAGAACAGTGCTGTATGTCAGATAACTTGCTTTGCAAGCAGTCACACCTATACATCACCTTAACAGGTTTTGTCTGATGAAAGAAGGAAAGGTGAATGGACTAAAAGCCTCTCTCTCCCACTTAGTGCAGTCCCTGTGCATGACCTGCAGGCTGCCCCAGGCTTCTGCTGCCCCAAGCCAGGCTCACTCCACTCCTGCAGCTTCCACAGCACTGATGATAACACATCTGCATTAGAACTCTACAGGCCTGATTTGCATTTCTATTTTCTTTTGCCAGTCAACATCAGCTGCCAAAGCAGGGCCTGTAAACCTAATTACACCCCTTTGCTAGATTGCCTCATTCTTAAAATATGCCATGAAGTAATGTATGATACAAATTACTGGGAAGGGGGTGAATGAATGCATGTGGAAAGGAAATTAATTTATATAGAATGTAATCAATTTCCAAAATAATTTGTAATGGACTCTGGTATAGCTTCACTATATTTAATTTCTAAAAACATTACAAATGGATTCTATTCAGAGTCATATATTGTGCAAGATCTCAGGTATATTGGGGAGTGCCCAAGAGAACAGTGTGGATGTTATTTTTTTATGACACAGTCATTAATGGTGAAGTAGGGCAGAATTCCTGGTTGAGCTGAGTATGCTAGTGTGTTAAGAACAACAAAAACACACCATGGGATGTGTCCTTGCCCTAAGTCTAATGCCCCAATCCTGTCACCATCTTCTTATTTATTTTATTATGAGCAGAGCACAGTCATTGTGTCGTTGACAACAGAGTGCAAAATAGAGAGTAGGTGCTCATGTTTCTGCAGCATCAAGGCCAGAGGCAGAAGAAAATATTACTTTCTTTATTTTACTCAAAGAGTACTGAAATAAAGTTCTATTTGCTCACCTCATCTAGGTACCCAAGTACTTGCCTAGACTTTGTCACTTGAGGATCCCAGTGAGGTAGGTGTGTAGTCCTGAGTACCTTACTGAGATGAAGGATGCTGCCAAATGTTGCATGGGAATTCTGTGCCAAAGTCAAGCCTTGACTCTTGAACCGTAAAACCACCCTGCCTTGTTACAGAGCACAGCAAGGGCTGCAGAGAGAAGCTCAGCTAATAGACTCACAAAAATTGCAGGGGAGAGATTCTGTCTTTCTTCTGCTGATTTTAGAACAATTGCTTGACAGGTAGCTTGTCAAAATGTAACTTACAAAGATGACACACATACAACAGCACACTCAAACCACGGAGAGCTGCACTGCAAACCCCCCTAGCAGCTGAAGACACACCTGCACACTGCTCTGTGCTTCCCACTGCGCCCCCAGCCCTGCACATTTGCCTTCTGCAGCAGAGCCAGGGAGGTGGCCGGGCTGTGGGGAGAGATGCTGGGCTGAGAGGACAACGTACCGTTCAGCTGCTGGCACGCGGCCACCTGGCTGGGCTTCAGCACAAACTGGCACTGCAGCTCCTGGGGCAGCTGCTCCGTCAAGAAAGGGCCCTGGAGCTGCCTGGGGCAGGCACAGTGCTTTGATCCGTGGGGCATAGCATCACGAATGTGGCTCATTTTAATTCCAAAGGGATATTCATGTCCTGTTCAAAGAGAAATCGGAATAATCTCTGTTGGATTGACTGGAGACTTGAAAAACTCCATCTGCCCTGGAGGAAAAGCAGATTTTGCTTGCTGGCCTGCAGCACTTTCCCAGTAATCTAAGAATTGTTGCTTTTCTCCAGATTTGCATGGGCATAAATCATGCACTGGCACATAGGGAGTTACCGTATTTGGTGTAGTTAAACAGATGTAAAAGTAAAATCAGATCTATTACAGCTGTATCACATAAAAGCTCATCAGAAAAAAATGCAAGTGACTATTTCTGAATTCAGTGTTTACTCTTTCTACTGCTTTTATTGTGGCACTGAAAGTTTATGTACTGATTGCTCATATAATTCTGGAGAGAAATGAGATTTTTGGGAGCAGTCATGCCAAATTTTTGCTGAGCATGCAAAACCAAAAAAATCCAGTGTAGAAGTGATCTTCCCTCCCTTAACTGTTAAGTGCAACAGCCATCAACTCAGTCAAATGAGACACAATCATGGTTCCTGTCTGAGGCTGAAACAGGAAGGAAACGTTAATCACAGGGCCGATGCAAATGAGCTGTGCTTGGCTTTAACCAGTATCTTTGGGGACTACACAGAGGCAATTCATTTCTGTAGGAGCTTTCAGAAATGCCACCGGAAAGATGCTTTTCAGATTTGTCTAAAGACCTGGCACACTAAATATATTTAATGTGGATGCAATGCTAACATGTTTTAGTTAGCTTGCAGTTAGACTTGAACACTAAGAGAGTGGAAGAGATGTTATTTGAGATTATAGGATGAAACTATGGCACAGTCAAACTCTGCTTCTGATGTACACCCATGATAAAAGTTGGCCTTATCTAATAAACCTTTGCTTAAGTATCAAGAACAGCATCACTTTCATGTCAGATTCTTCTTTTCCAAGGATTGCAACTTGAATTTGCTGTGAGAGTCAGTCAATTAGAAAGGCCTTCCCCATTTCTGAATTCTCTGATTCTATGTTTAAAGCCATGGATGTGATTTGATCTGAAGAAGATACACAATAATGGTCAGAAACCTGAAGTCTGGTATGTTTCAAAGGCAAAACAGTTTGCAATCTCTATAAGGTGCACAAGTTATACATTTTAAAAATATTAATGTTGTCTGACTCCAGTGAACACTTGTAGCTAAGGCTGCTTTGAGAAGGAATGCTAAGATTTACCGGGATTAGATTTGCAGGAGAAAAAAACCAGAAAATCCACAAGTTTTTCTTGTTCTAATCTTCTGCAAACTCATGCAGCACAAGTAATGCTGGGCTTCTACAGGGAAATGTTCTTACTAATGGGAAGGGATTTGTTCTAAGTGAATCATGGGCCAAAATCAAATCACTCCATCCAATCACTTCTGAGATTTGTGTTGATTCCTGGTCCTGAAATGTTTTGAAAAGCATTTTAGAAAGTGAATAAGCACTAATTTGCTCCTAATCAGAGGGGAGCTGTCAGCCAGAATGAGAAATACAAGATTGGAAAGGACCCCTTGAGTCAGTGGAGTTGTGAAAGGAAAGAACATTTCTCCAAACTGTGCTGAGTTTTGCTGAGGAGGGGAGTAAACAGTGCTATGGAGGTGTAGGAAGAAATATAGGAAAGCTGGACAACCTCCAGAAGAGGAGGTGACTGGAGAGGCCAACTCTGCAGAAACACTGGGGCTCATGCAGCAAAATTGGGGCAGAAATAAATAAACTTCTTCAACTTAGTGACACAAGCAGAAAATTGTTCTTCAGAACAAAAGATCAGCATTTCACTAGCTCCCTAAATAGGCAAACTTGTGTGACAGGGAAGTAAGAGAAAAAAACAGGAAAAACAAAACAAAAGAGGAAACTGAATTTCAGTCTTCTCTCTATTTCTTGCTTCCTACAGCAGTAGGAACTGAGAGAATATTGAAAAATAAAACAATGTCAACAACTTACCAATAAGAGGGTAGGGAGCATGTTCTCTTCCTGAAATCACCCATAACTTGTAGTCTTTTTCAGAGCCCTTTAAAACAAAAATTAAGTTTGTCAGCCATTAAGGACAGGTTCTCACATAAGGTTTCTCACAATATAGGGATAATCTGCACCTTGCCAGCAGCGTCAAAGGAACCTCCTTTACTTTTGCAGTGCCCAAGTTTGCCACTGCAAAATTCCTGCAGTGTGTCTGTCATGTGCAATGTCGTTTATGTGACCTGGGTTCAGCTCTGAGCAGTGAGAGGTGCTGGAGCCCATCATTTCTGAAGGAAAAAGGGGAGATTTGCCCCAGTTCCTTCCCTCAGACTGGAGTGCCTCCTGGCAGCAGAGGGATGGATGTCAGAGCCCACTTCACCCTGGCAGCACAGAGCAGCACCCAGCACAGAGGAGAGGCAGGTCTGATCTCCCAGGAGGAGGACAGCTAAGCAGCACATGGAGAAGAACCTGCTGCAGAGCCTATGGCAGGCAGCAGGCAGGCTGTGTGGGCTAAGGTGACCCTTCAGCTCCCTCCTGAGTACCAGGGCAACCACATTCCCTGGCATGTGCTCTCACAACCCCCTGGGATGTTGCAGTTTAATTGAAGAAAGAGAGCAGTACTTATTTCAGATATGATGGTGAGACAAAAGAAATAATGACATTTAATATAAACCACTCTCAGGACACAAGAAAATAGCAAGTGGATAAAGACACTGCATTAAAAGTGATCTATTTTACCTTAAATCCCTTTTCAGTGACACTGCTAAATCAGGATAATTAAAATCTAAATGTTTTCTGGCTAGAAAAAGTGATAAATACCTCATGACAGCATTTATTTAGATCTAAAGTTAAATCCTACCTTCTTTTAAACAGACTTTCCTACTATCCTGCATTATCTGGACCTTCATCCAGTGTTCCTAAGGCTTTTGAGACTCTTCCTACTTGCTGCATGCACCTGATGTAATGCTGATACACCCAGTAAAGCATTTGCAGTTTGCTCTGACTGACTGAGCTTTCTGGCCCATACCCGCACTGCTGTTAAGTCAGCTAGCAGGGGGCAGAAGGAAAATAAATAGGCTTTGGAGACATCTCTGATGCCTCAGGGCAAGCAGCCAGGAGCAAATAAATACAGCTGAAGAGCACAAGAAAGGGTATTTGCTTTTCCTTTCACACAGATATATGAAAGGGTTCGTTGCTGCGAAGGGGAAGCAGGGGAAGGGAAGAGCCAGTACGCGTGGTTCCAGGAGGCAGACTGTTCATCTCCAACTGCAAATGCTATCCTTTATGGCTTTATGAGGCCATTTGTCAGCATAAATGTGACTGTCCCAGAAAAGTCAGCAAGTGTACTTACAAAGCTGGGAAACCCAAGGCCCTTCTTTCTGCCCCACTTGATATTTTGGAACAGATGATCAATGCCATTTTGCACAAGCTAGCTGTCATTTTACCAGACAAACCACAGAGGAAAAAGCCCTGATGTGTTAAACCAGAGTGAACTCAGCCAAAGTAATAGCCCCATTAATCACACAATATGTGAAATGTAGTTTTTATAATTGCCATTGAAAAGTCATGGAGCTCCTTTCAAGTGGACAGAATTAAAAAACCTTGGTACAGAATGTAAAGCAGAGCTTCCTTACAGTCAGAACAATCCTACCAGGGGGCTGGGTGTTTGATTGACACGCAGGCTACAGCTTAATTTATTTAGCTTGTTTGATTCTATTGCTAATCTTATGATATGCCTCTAATGAAAAAAAGGCTTTCTGCTATAAACAAGCAGTGAAAAAATGTAGTATATTATTTGGGAAAATAATTCTGCAGGCAAGATTTTACATCTTTCAGATGGCTTTCATTCTTTTTCCACTTGAAATAAAAATGTAAAGAGGAGGAAAAGGCTGACTGTGATACATTCAAAAGAACACAATGCTGAAACCCAACCAGCTCCTCCTCCTGCTAATCTCAAACAAAGTATTCTCATTAAATACTACCATTTTTCTGGTTTTTCTGTACACAAAATGAGGAAGTGCAAATGACACCCATAAAATGGGTAAAAATGAAGCACATCACAATGAAGACTTGCATTTGTAATAGCACTTAGTCTCCTGATTTTTGGTGCAGAGCAGGGGAGACAATCTGCAATTGAAATCCTAATTTTAGTTCACCTTTTATCCTTTTCACCTTGCAATCTCTCTATCAACTCCAGAGATTCCTTAATTAAATGGACTACTGGATTCTGAGCCAGAGCCCCAGACCTGGTGTAAATGAGATGTCTGAACCATAACAAGACGGGTAGACACAAACTGCAGTGCCTGGGAAATGCCAAGCCAGCAGAACAGACCCCTGCATTAAAAGCCTGTATAAATTAGGGATAACGGATGCTGGGGAAGGCAAATCCTGAGGTTACTCCAACTTCTGCTGTGAGTCTCCAGAAGCCCCAGGGAAGCATAACAGTGGCATTTTGCCCATCATATTTCACTCTTCACATTCAGGAGTGTGGTAAGGAAAGACTTGTCAGATTCCATGCAATGAGATCAATATTTAAAAAAACCTTGTTACCCGACAGCAGGCTGATAGATCTGTTTAAAAGCTGTCATTCAGGAGCTTTCTGTATGAACACTGGTATTGGTTGGAGCCACACTGTGAAACACAGTGAGAGAGCCAGAATTCTTATCCCTCTGATCCTCCACTATACCTGAGGCACTACCTTGTCTGGTTTAGGGGAAAGGAAGCCAGTTGAGGCAGTACTTGATCTAGCAGGGATCAGTCCATCTATCTGGTACACTACCCTGCATTACCATAAGTTCTGTAAAAGCCTTTTTCCAAAACAGTTTCAGGACACTGTTTAAATTGGGTGCACTCCGATTCCATGCAATCACTTAGTTACATTCATATCTCACATAACTCTAAAGGTCCATGGATTTAGAGTACGTGATTGGAACACTTGAGAGCTGTGCAGTCTGGGGACACAGCTGATCATGCTTGCTTGCACACTTTGAAACCAACTAATAGGCAGACCAGCAGGCTTCTTGTTCACATTGAAGCATGCAAAAGGAGCTCCATCAAACTCTCACTTCTTGTATCAAGACATCTCCTCTTAGGCATCAGCAAAAGAGATTTAAAAGCAACTTGAAACATGACTGATCCCCTACAGGGATGAGAGGCTTACTCAAAACTTTTAAGGCACTTGATAATCTCTGGAGGTCTATATGTTAACAAGGCACTTCAGCTGCTTTTCAGCAACTCTGAACTGCTATGTTAAAGGATTTAATTAATGTTCAAATCCTAAAACTTGGAAAAAGTGCAAGGGAAAACCTGACTGTTAAGAGTAACCACAAAAAAAATTCATTAAAACTGGTGCAAGGACTTACATTAATTCCCAGCTGCTGCAGGGCCATCAGAATTACATCATTTGCTGTATCAACATTGGTTACAGTTAGGGTTTTTGACTGTGAACAGAAAAAAGGAGAAGGGGAAAGTGGCATTATAAGTTTGGATTTGCAAAGACTATCTGAAGTGTAGTAGCTCTGCATAATTCATTGTTAGAAAAAATGAGAATATCCTGTTAAAATTTTACTTGATAAATAAATTATACTACATAGATAAAGGTCCAGCTGTCTGAGACCAAGGTTTGATTCCTCTGCTTTGTCACTTTCTGTATTTGCTTCCTGCTTCCCCAACAGCTCAGTCAGAAGAGAGAGTATTATAATTACTGGGGACATAACTTGCACATCAAAATATGCAAGAAGTCAGAACCACTACCAGTGCTTTTAGACATTGCATAAGGGAAACATAATGGTTTGATTAATTTAAAAGCATGCAAATTTACTTTGAAAAAATGAAACATTTCAGGGAGTTTTTTTCAGTGAAATATCAATTGTTAATTTCTGTCCTTTTCAACTGAAGATCTCCATCGTAAGAGACTATTGTACACAGGCTGTTCATCCCCATAACCTTTCCCACATTCTATACAGATTTCTCAAAGCTAGATTTGGCTTAGTACCAGAAGCACTTCCTATTGGTAATGTTCCATCCAGTTAAAACACGACCTCTCCAGCATCCTCCAGAATCTGCAGATAAGCAGTTTGGGAAAGCATGGAGCAGCAGAGACCCCACTTTCTAACCAGCTACGGTGACCAGCATGAAGTGCCAAACTTTGTGCCAGCCAAAGTGCCACTTTGCACAGGCAGTTTTTCCGGAGGGAGATTTCAGCACCTGCTGCCTGGCACGAGTGCTGCTCCTGTACTGCTGGGCAATGCTCTGTACCTGAGCTCCATGGGTTGCTCCAGTGCTTGCAACATCACACCCACACTGGCCTCGCTTTCCTGGCAACACCCACACACCAAGCACGAGTCTCTAACCCCTGTTAGAGGCTGGCTTGGCTCTACCACCAGGACTGCACAGCTTGTGGATTGCAGCTGGTTCATGGCCACACGAAAGTCTTGGCAGAACAAAGGCAAGCCCACTGCAACAAACCACCCAGGCATTCCTGATGGTCCAAAAAGGGAAGGCAGTAGAGCTGTTTACTGCCACTCTCAAGACAGTTTGCAATACCCTGACACCTTTGTGTAGCACGTCAATTTTACACTGGCCATAAGATGTTCAGGTGAAACAAATGTCTCACGTTTTGCATTTATAAAAGATCTGAGCTGTACATTTGTGTAAGTCCCTGACAGTAACAAGCTGCCAAGGCAATGAAAGGAAAGTAGTGAGAATACTGTATATCTTGCTTCAGGACAGATCTGAATGCTCATACCATAAAAAATTTAACATTTGCCTGAAGCAATGACATCTGGCTCTCAGGAGTAGGTCAGCACATTTGCATAAGTTTTGCTCTTGGCTAGAATATCGTTTGTGCCTTGTGTTCAGCTTTCCCTACTGTCCAAAAATGAAATAATTCTTGGGCACCTCCAGTTGCTGTAGCACAGGAACCACAGCACCATAAGAACTATTTGCACCACAAAATTTCTGCCTGTTCCTCCTCTGTTTTATTACAGATAATATCTAGACCACACTGTGTCATTCCTGGGACTGTCAGTATCAAGAGACCATATATGGCACAAGAGCTAATTACAGCTAAGGAGAAAAGATGTTGAAAAAAACCCCAACAAACCCTGCAACACTTGAGTGCATGTATGATTCATAGACTTTTACACCTGAGTAGACCTAGATCTGCAGTCTTGCATTTGAACTGTCACAATTATTAGCTTTGTTTATTAACTTTTGTCTGTTATTAACCTGGCAATTCTATCATTGTTGAATTTAATAATGATTTTCTGGGGGAAAAAAAAGAAAAAGACAGACCTCTTTATGCTTATGTTTATGCAAATATAGAACTTTAAGAGGAGATTATTTGTTGGAAAAATTGTTGATTTCACTTACAGTGAAATCTAATTTCTTTGAAAATTTCTTATGCCATTTCCCATGCTCCTTAGGATTCTGAGCTTGAAATACAGATGTCACAAGCACAGTTAGAAAGAAAAGACAAAAAGCAGAGGAAGAATGGATTGATTATCACTGAATGCTAAGGTGTCTCTATGGAACTGGCTACATAGAAGAATTTAGTTTAGATTGGTTAAAAATTATGTAGTCAAAAAGGTAGAAATCATGTTATGGATGACCTTCCTTTACCATCTACCCTTTGCCTATAAATTTACCAGCATCAATTATTTGATGAATAACATGCTTAAGGCAATTTCAGAGTGTTCCTATACACTGCTTTACTGACTTAAGATCATTATAAACAATAAAACAACTGCAACTTTGCAGAATTTAATGAAGGCAGCTGTGGGTTTATATAAGTTTTACAAGCAAAAAGAAAAGGGAACATTGTACTGGCATTTCTGGAGATGCTTATGCATAAATTCTGCTAGAGGTGTTTCTTGGGACTTCACACTGTACAGTCTTTAGTTCATGCGCCAGAACCAGTATTTCTTACCAAGCATGCTGTCTTTAAAATGGAAATCATGTATTAAACACAGGGAACAAATATTTCAGGGCTGTCTATGGCAGGTCTTTTCAAGGGGCTGAATCCTTAAAGGAGATTGCAAACCAAAGGAAACCTCTCAATATCCAAAGGATTTGCAGGTGAATAGCACTCATAGGTGATGTGGATTTAGACCCCTGTTTAGCTCAAGAACACTTACATATGCACAAGTTCCCACATCCTTCGCAATTATCGTCAGAGGAATGCTTTTAGGATTGTCTTTTTCCTTCTCTTCTCTTATTCGACTGGAAAAGCAAGTACAAAACAAGTAAATTTTTAATATTGCACACATCAATAGCAAGACGTAGATTTATACAGCAATCAAGTAGTAACTTTGTAAGAAGGAGACTGTTTGCAGATGTACTGCAGTAGAAAGATCTCTGAGGACAAGAAAGCATCCAGCAGTATCTGGAAGGGATGCTGACTGTGGTCCCCAGTAATGCCCTGTTGTACTGAAGTTCACTGCAGAAATCAGAGTAAGCAGCAGAGAAAGTGAATAGAAAAAATAAAGCTAAAACTACCCATCATTGTGATTCCTCAGTCTGTACTACAGACTCCTACTAGAGTCAGTTACATCAGCACAGACTAGCTCAAAGGACTGAACAGGAGAACAGTGAACTGGAAATCATCCCAGCAAGGATGATTTAAACAACTCAGGTATTCTGAAGAATCAAGTAAAGACACAAGCCTCAACCAGAAGAGCTGGGTGACCAGAAAACAGAACCATCACTAGTAGTTTTCTGTCCAAACACTGAATGAAATAAGACAGCTCTATTTTTGCAAACCCTCCCACCTTACCCTCCAGCTTGGGGCATGTTTTTTAAGAACAAAGAGCAGCAGACAGGTTAGAGCAGAGGTTCCTGAGTTGGGCTTGCTTAAATGCCATCACCATGGAAAGAGCTCCAGGCTCAACTGGAGCCATGGTGGCAGAGGCTCCTGCTTCTGTGTTGGGAAGAACAACGTGTGATAGGAATTGTTCCAGTTTTCTGCTGAGCACAGGGAAGCAACTCCCTTCTTGCACAGTGATTGTTGCATGAAAGCACACAACATCTTCTGAGGGAGAAGACATGAGCTGTTTTTTTTTTCATATCACTTTGAAAGAGCATATCTATCATGATAGCATAGGCACCACAGCTTGGGAATCATTGGTCTAGGCCAGGACTCTTTCCAGTGTTTTTAAAGACCAGATAATAAAGTACCTTTGCAAAAAAGACAGCCATGTTTCCTTTTGTTCTGCAGACCTGAAAGAATTAAAAAAAACCAGGATACATCAGCCATCATTCTAATACCAAAATGGTCCTTGTACAAACCACAATGGAATAGACTATTTCTTGGTTGCGATTTCATAAATACCTGCAAAAACTAAAAGGTTTATCCAGATATTAATGAGAAGTCTGCTTGCCTGCAAAGTCAACTGAAAAGCCTGCCACGGAAATCAAAATTCCCAGTAATCAGTTATAGCCACAGAAGGTAAAGCTTCACCAGTTAATTAATAGGAAATGTGTTGAGTTCTTAAAATGTCCAAATAGAAGAGGAGGGCATTTTAAAAAAAGAGCTTAATTCAAAAGTTTAAAGGTATTTCCTCAGGTGCACAGACTTCTTTCCACTTTCACTATTCTACTTACCTTCTTATTTATTACTTGTTTTATTACTTTATTTATTACTTTATTACAAAGTACATATAAGCCAACTGTACTTAGTACGGTTTAACTTTGGACATTTTAAGGCTTATCTCATTTATCTTTATCTCATGTGTATACTTCGAAGGATACAAAGCTGTCCAGTTAAATGTAGCTAATAATATGACAGTTCAAGAAATCTAACCTAATTTTGCTTCAGCTTTCTTGATTTAAATCCTGTCCCAGATGTAACTGCTATTCCCACTGCTGCTTTTGCAAATCAAGTTCTTCAAATTTCCAGAGCAGCCATTTAGGGAACTATAAACCTACTCAATGATGCTGAGAGGGAAATGCACTTTATAAATGTTACAAATATGATTCTGATTTGGTTGTTTCAGTTCTGCTGGACAGACATCTATGGACTCACAGATGGCACCTTATATTTTTCTGTGTACCTCCAGACACAAAGTAATTTCACTTCTGCAAAATCTCTGGCTCTTTTTTTGACTGCTATTTGAAGCTATTGCTTTCCTATTCAACTACTTCCAGAAATCTATAAAGGATCACATACTGTCTTTAGATCAAAGCTCCTGTTTATTGGCAACATTTCAATTGAAAATCAATAGAAAATTTCATCTTTGTTTCAGGACTATTAAGTGCAAAAAGCATAAACAGCACAACCAGCTCAAGAGTGTGCAGTTTATAGACAACATTGTCCTGACATAGAAATTAAGCCAGATACTTCAGCTTTTGCTCTCCATTGATAAAGAAGAAAATGACTTTTCCAAGACCCAGGCAAATTACTGTGGCTAAGCAGCTGGGATTTCAGGGGGTTGGTGCCCTCCCTCATCCAAAGTGACGAAAGAGCCCTCCTGCTGAGACTGAAATTATCCTAATCACTGAAATTACCTCTACAGCCTTTATTGTCTTACAGTCAATGCTGCAAAGACAGACCAAAATTTTTTTCTCTCTATTAAAATTCAGAGATTCTGCTTTAAGAGGAATTTTGACATTTTCTCTGGCACAATTATATCGAAAAGAGAAATAGGACAAGGTCAGTATTTCACTGTATGTTTCCTGCTACTTCCAATACATGGTGTTCTGTTTAAAACTGTCTTATGAGAGTGTCTTTGATCCTTTCATTAGCTGGGCTGTTTAATATTTGTTGTTCATCTTATTAACTAGCCAAGGTGTTTGTGAAGTTACACAAAAAAAAGTGTATTCCATTGACCAAGTTTGCAGTACAGAAAGTGCTTTGACAAAACACTTATTTTCTCAATTTTTAAAATGGTAAGTGAGATGGAAAATGAGGTATGGAGGGCAACTTGCTAAGAGCAGTAGAAGGAACTGGTTTAAAGAATCAGCAAGTTCCTGCTCCCCACATTCACTGGTGCTGAAATGAACCTGTGATTGTCTCATTACCTGTCAGCCTAAAAACATTTAGGTAACTAGTTAAATAAAATATATCTCAATTCTTACCTGAAATTTGCCACACAGTTTGTGGTGGGCCAGCCCAAAACAAAGGACCTGTCTGGGTCTGTGCTGCCTTCACAGACTTCTTCTGTACAAAATGCTGTCCACATCTCACAGAGACGTGCTTGGCACTTCAGTTTGAAATGAGAGTGTGACCTGTGGGCAGAAATTCACAGGTGTGTCACACACATGAAAACACAGAAGGCAGACTTAACAACTAGAGGTTTTTTTTCCTTCAGGCACATGTGAGGCTTGCACTGGAGCTCACAGAAGAAGCATTTCTGCTTCAGTTAATGTTTTATTGGATTGCATATAAAAACATACCAATTTTTCATTTAAATGGGATCAACAATCTCATTTGTGGGATAAAGAGATTGCTTGTGCCATTCCTAGACACGCCCCCCTTCTTGGGGGAAACCTGTCCATGTCTGAAGTAGCCCTCCAAATCTTGCTATGATGCAAAGATTGCCACCTGTATTTGACTCTCCTTCCAGTGACTTAATGCCATTGAGGAGTTCATAATACAGTTCTATGTTTAGTCTCAGGGTCAAAAATGATGATGAGTTTAGGTAGTGACAACTAGGCCAGGGCAAATGAAGCAAACCTGAAGAAGGAACAAGCAGAAAATTGCCATTTGTGTTAACTACAGCACAGGTCACCACACAGCCTTCACAAACTTTCTACCCGGTAGCTTTAGGACCACATCACCTGGAGAATGAGCCAAGACCTTGTGCACTCTTAAAATATTTACTCATCTACAAGGAAGATTTTCCCAATTTTTAAAAATTTGGCCCTTCCTGTGCTTTATGCTACTAAACAATTGAGTAAGGTCAAATTTACAGAATTTCACATTATAACTTCAACTCTTTTCCTCCAACAGATTTCCCTTTGTAAGTGTCCTTCCTTTGCAGGATTAGTGAGTGCTAGAGCTACGTGAGAAACAAGTAAAAACTCCCAAAGTCAATCCACCTCTGTAGCACTGCTGCAGCCACTCACTCCAAGCCTTGCAGAATTACCTGAGCTATGGTTCTCCTGGGCCAGCAGGGAAAGGCTGGAGGAAAAGCGTCCTCTCCCTGAAACCAAGATCATGTCAGCTCACCACTGTGTTGCAAATGTGGATGGGGACAGTGCCAGGCACCAGGGCGATTAGTGCTCTATAAATAAATATGCCAGGTAAGCAGTTTCTTAGGGCTTTGGTACACATGGACTGCCTTCTCTGAGATTAGCCTCATTTACAAGGTATTTGATTTGGGACAGACTGAACTCATACAGTCTGAAACATGAAAGCACTTGAACCCTGTGGCTTTAAAGAGGACATAGATGAACCTGGCTGGTCTGAGGTTTCCAGCTGACACAGTGCTAACAGGTATGCTGGGACAGTGCAGCAAATTCAGAGGAAGGTCAACAAAGAACCACCAGTGCACATCAAACCTAAGACTACGGTGTCTCCTGATAAGCTGAACATTTCACTTCTCTTTATCATATTTTGCTACCCAGTCAAAGAGAAACTTAATGTACAGGAGCATATTTCAACATGCTTGTTAGTAAATCAGTTTATGGTGCAACAAGTAAGGTCTGTCAAGAATACAAGAATAACTGTATTCTGACTGACCATGGAATGAATTGTGAAAATGTGGATTTACAAAAAAATACTGCTGAATTCTAATGTAGATGTTAATAAGGGGGTATTGGGTCTGATTCCACCAAATCAATCTGTTGACCCTCCCTTTCTCCTCAATTTCTTTGCCATTACCTAGTACATTGAACACTCTACATGCTGTTTCATTTTTTTAGCATTTACAGTCCGTAAAGCCAGAACCCTACAGTGCCAGTAGTGGGTGTCAGCAGGGTGTTGGCAGAAACACAAGGATGTTCTCCAGTCATGCTTGATGTATATTCTTACCCTTTTTGCCATGCCTAGTCACAGCTTTCAGCTATTATCAGTATTCAAGTGGCCTGGTTTCCAGAGGTGCTGAAACAGTAGCCTCCGTTAACATCCAAGGAGCCTGAGGTATAATTTTATCCCTATCTGCCATGTCCTTTATGCAATCTATGGCTTCTCAGCATTTGTGAAACATGGGTCTTCTATTTAAATGCCACAGCATTACCTTGAGAAATGAATATATTGCTGACTAAAGAATTAGCATGACAGAACATTTAAAAAATGGGTACAGTAACAATCTAATGAGTATTGTATATTTTTAAGGAAGTCTCCTAGCAAATGTTACTGTAAATATCAGGCAGATTCTAAATTGACTGAAATCAACAGAAAAATCATGAAGACCAATGCTGTAGATATTGACACACCCCAAGTTATGCCACCTCTGCAGAGTACACACAGTTCCTTTTGCTTACAATTGGATACTTTGCAGCCAATAACACATGGAAGATTAATTTCTCTCTAGATTTGCTAATCTCCTTAACTGAACCCTCTGACAAAAGCATTTATGGATCTACTGTGTGACTGCTACTGCAATTCTATGTATGCACTCAGCCATTAATTTCTATGCCCGGCCACTTCAGGAAAATACCCTTAAAAGGCACCTGTACGTACACAGGTGCACATTACAAAGGAATAAAAGGAAATAATTTCTCTGTGTCTCTCACACAAAAACTTACATGAGACACCTTCATCATTGAACTAACAGATCCTTGAAATATTTACTCTGCCAAATAAAAATATACACTCTCTGTAAGAAATCTAATCAATATATAAAAAAGAGTATAACATTTTACATACTTAGCTTTGGTTTAGTGAAAAAAACTCCTTCAATAAATTAACTTGTGACTTAATCCTCTTGTAAAGGTAGTGAAGGACAGGGCAGCAGAGGAGCAGAACATGTGAGTATCATTCTTATTTTTTATAAACTGGTATAATGCACCATAGGAAACCATAAGAGTTTATATTTCAGAAATTATTAGAAAGTAGCAAAAAATGAACCTATAGGCCCCTTGTCCAAAGTTGCAGATGTGGAGAGGACTTACCCCTCACAAATTTCAATGGGAGCAATGCCCAACTTGTTGCCTTTAAGCAGGAACTTAGTGCTGTACAAGCATTTTACTCAGCAAGCTCAGAGGACACAAGATACTTGTTCTCTTAGGAAAAACTTGTACCCATTTGCTGATCATACAAAGCCTGATTGTACATGAGCTCCATTTGTACAGCGACTGGTCACCTGCAGCTGAGCTCACATCAGCACGGGGCACAGCTGGACCGAAGATACCTTAGGGGTTCATATGCCCCAAGCTGAAAAACTACTTAAAACAGAATTATTCACAAGGAATAATTCTGAAGTTAAGTCAGATTCAACTATATCACTAATTCTGTCCTAGTCTTACTGCTTTGATTCTGTACCAGCTATTAGAAAGTCAATAGCAATCCACAGTCATGGCCACATAGCAATACAAACACTCAGCTTTTCCTTCTAGGAACGGGCATTGGCATTTAACTGTGAGACAGCTTTAAAAATGCTGATTTTTAAGTAGTATTCATTAGTGACAGCTCTGACGCTTTAATTGCTGACAGGGCAGCTGTGGAGAGAACATCCCAATTAGTTCTTCAAAATAGATGAAGTAAAATCACTCAAAACACTACTTTTACCATTTCTAGCAAAGACTTGGTCCCCCCCCCCCATCTTTTTTCACATGCAAAACCATAAATTGTTCTCTTCCACCTTTTTTAAACATTGTATCTCTTCACCACATTGAATCACATGCTGTTGGAGCTGTTATTACTCCCTGGGGACCAGATTTTTTGTGGTTACACCAACTACTGCTTTCCTATGCAAATAGTTCCACTGGGACCCGGCCAAACCTGCAGTAATCTGCAGCTCAGCCTGGGACTGAGCACAGCACAGCTTCTGCTCAGCAGGCTGACCAGGGAGGGGGGGCTTTATCCCTCCTGACTGTACTCTTCTACAATTTGGGAGTTAAGCTAGTGGACAATGCTCACTGAATAGCCAGTGGACAGAGCAAGAGACTCCGAAGACCATGATTCCCCTCACCCACTAGCAATGCTCTTCCAGCACAGGTGAGTTTGCCACAGTAAGGAGCTGGTTTTGCCTCAGCGACTGTAAGAGGAACCCAGAAACCTAGGTAAGTTGCAAATATTTCACTTTACAGCTGAAATTAGGCGAGGTGAATTCCACCCTGAACAAGCAACAAACAAAAATCAATATGGTAACAATGCTGTTTCTGCTAGTGCTGGTAGAATACCAAGATTTCCCCTAAATATCCTTATGCTCTCCACCCACCCATAGTGGAACATATTTTGTGTAAAATATCCTCTGTGTTGTCACACCATATCAAGTGAGGAAGTTCAGCTGGGGGGGTTATGTTTACTATGTGTGATTCAAACAGACACAGCTCGGATTTCTACAGAAAACACAGATTTCTTCTGGCTTTTCCCAGAAGCCCTTGAAACAATTGCTTAAGCAAAACAACACATTGCAAAAGCTCAGGATACACACTGAGATTGCCCACCCTGTGAAACCACAACACAGTGCCTAACAGGGAGTGAAGCTACATCAGGATTTTTCATCATTATTTCTCCATAACCCAGAACAGTAAGTGAAAGCACGCTCTAAAATTGCCTTAAACCAAGTTGGCATGCTAGACACAGCTTGTAAATGTGATTTAATTGTGAATTGTAGAGTGAATAATCAGAGCTCAAAAGCAAGCCTGATTACACATGAACACTATCCAGACTGCTCAGCATTGCTTCCCCTTCTCATGCTCCTTCTGGTACAGGACAACCTACAGAGACAGACACCGCAGTGCCGCCTGCAATCTCTATTTTTGTACAGCTGCTCATCCCTGGTGTGTATCAAAGCAGCTTCCAGGTAAGGGTTAAGACCTCTAACTCCTCTACACCACGACCACTGGTGTAATGCAAACCCTGTGGGACTGAAGATGACCTGTCTAAAACAAGAAGTTGAAGGTAGCACATTGGACACAGCTGTGCACCAATGAGTCTTTTGTGACACTGCACTCCCAAAGTGGAGAAGATGACACAAAACATGAAATATATCAAAGAATATCTGATATCCATAAAATGCTGCATCCTGAAATTTCTCAATGGCTATGAGGTTTTCAAAGATGCCTGGGGAGGTCAAAATGAAATGTTTCCTTATGATTTAGGGAAGATTTGCTACTAAAAAAGGCATTCTGGGAATCCATGCTGTGCTCCACTGAAGAAAAGGACTAGTCTGCAGGAGCAGTGCCTGAGGGGCCATACTCACTTGGACTTGGCAACAACCAGAAGGTCTGTGAAGAGGAAAAGGTGCCGCTCCTGGGTTTGCAGACTTGTCTTCAGCTGCACGTGGCCATCCAGGATGAATGTCCGGTTGTGGCATATGAAGGACTGCACAAGGGGCCATGCCTCTGGGCTGATGGGGGACAAGCAGCCTTCCCTGCAAAAGGACACAAAATAAACAAAACAAAGGAAGCAGATCAGCTACTTGCCTGTGAGTGAGAACCAGGAAGCGACTTCCCACACCTGCTACCAAAAAGTAATTCATTTGACCACATTGCAGTGAAAGGCGAGAAACACAGGATAATTCAGCAGTCAGATTCTGACACAAAATCTGTTAGGGACTGTCCTCACTGAATCTTTTACAGCTCAAGCTGTAAAAGCTGTAGCATTTAGCAAAGGACAGTAATATAGACACAGCCCTCCCCATTTTAGCTATTTGTATTTGCTTCCCTTTGTATTGAAGTCTTAGCGAAAACATTTTATCTCCTGTAGGCTCTCCAAAAAGAGAGAGGACACACACGTATGATGAGCAGATAACTGCACAAACCACCTTGATCAGAATAGGACTCAGGGTTAGAAGCCATTTATAGAAATTATTCAGAACCAAGGGCAAATATAAGGTGTAATTGAACCTCGCTAGAAACATGCCATGTACTAGATACAACATGACAAGGCTGCTCAGCCTTTCTCTCTCCCTGCACACAACACACAAGCACTGAAGTAAGCTCCTGCTGCAGGATTTGGTTGTGTGGCTGGAGCACAGCTGTGCTCATCTGTGGCTGCTGGGTAATCCAAACCTAAGTCTGTGGGGGAAATACCAGGCTCTCTCCTAGAAGACACTGATCTTTCTAAGGAGGGACTGAATAAGTTGCAGCCCAAGGTGGAGACATGATTCTCTCAAACTCTCCTGATCTAACTGTCCTACATAAAGTAGCTGAATAGTTATTGAAGCAGAAATGCATTTTCTCCAGCATGATCGTCAGCTTTCTCATCCAGACAGGATATCCCTACTTTCTGAGCCTTGCTCTAACAAATGACCATTTATATGGAGCCAAACCAAATGAATGTGAGGGTCTGAGTGGAGGACACTCCATCACTAGGGTTCCCTAGAAGCTTGTAGCAGGTCAGGCTCTCCCTTGGAAAGCCAGAGGAATGGCCTCAAGTTCTCACACAAAGCTGAGAGAACTGAACTGGAGTTTCCTACATCCTAGTGTACCTTAAATAATGAATTTCTGGATTAAGTCCAGGAACCATCAGTATCTTTACTCATGATTTTAAAATCGAGCTTTTCAATTACTGGCTTTCCCAAGAGATGACTCCAAATGAACCATTTCCCTCTGGCAAAACCAATCAGTTCAATTTTTATTCAAATGTATTCACTTATTTTTTTCTTGTTAAAAAGAATTGAGCTAACACTTGGCAGGATCAGTTTGGGAAGGGCAGGCTGAATTGAACAGCTTAGCAATTCCAGTTTATTCCTGGCCCCAATGGAATGGATGGCAAACACCTAATGACTTTTCTGTGAGAAGAAATGGAGCTTATACAGTGAAAGTCACAAACAAACAGGAGGGAAATTAAAGAAAAAAGAGCAAGCAGAGGAAACCTTCAAAGAAGGTCATAAACCTTCTTGTACCTCTCTTAGAGTCCGGATGACTCATGCCCCTCCTCTCCTTGATACTTGTGGATGGATTATGCAGGAAATTATTAAGGAAATCCTGACAGCTGGGAGATAAAGGATAAGCTCTAAGATTGGCCTACATTAGCAGGACACACTTTCGCTGATGTGTAAGGGGCTGGCGAGGATCTCAACCTGCTGGGAAGGGCCTGGGATTTGGTCTTGGATTCCCCTTTCTGGCTGGCAGTCTTTAGTTTTTAAAATAATTCCTCAACCTAATTTGTCTTAAACAGTGTCTTAATCTTGTCTTTCACTACCTACCCCTTCAGGTAAGAGAGAAAGAAGAGGAGTGATTTACAGAATGAATAATGCAAACCTAAGTTATTTGATCATTCCTATGCAGAAGGTGTGTCCAGGAGTGTGGAGGTAAAAGCAGAGGGAGGAGTTTTGGTCCAGCATAACAGAGATACACACTGTGTGGCCAGCAACAGGACTCAAGGGAACAACAAGCACCTCTCCTACCCTGCCACTCCCACGGGATTGGAAATTGCCACGTCACCAGCTCATCAACGAGTGCTAGGTAACTGGGACTCCATTTCATTAACTCCCCAGCAGTACTTGGCACAGAAATTTAAGAATTCAAGAATGCTGATGAATCCACCTGCATGGCCTTTACGTCAAAGATTAAATCAGGGATATGCTCACCTGTATTTGAACCCAGCAGCAATTGTGAGGAAAACCCTTCTCATGTTACACTGCTGTAAGCACTCTTACAATCAGAAGGTCTGGCTTTTTTGTCTCCATATAGACAATTCTGTTTGATTATTCCTATTTGTACATTTTCTACATCATGATTCATAAGCCCAGGAGACTCTCAAATTAAACTAAACAAAATCTTTGTCATGTTGGCACACAAATGAAGGTGTAGTAGGTCATAGTAATGCCAGCAGGGTCAAGCAAACTGAGCTGCCTTTTGAGCCAGTGCCTTTCAAGCACATGTGCCACCTGAACTCTAATAAGCACTCTTACATACAATAATATTAGACCTTACCTGATAAGCCTTATAAAAGAAAGTGCCAATATTTTCTTCAAAGTGGAAAAAAAAAATAAAAGCCATTAATTTAGCCAGAATCTTTTAATGCCCCAGGAACAATGAACATGGAGCAAATTCATGTCAGCAGTGACAAAAATGTCTTTTGGAAAGCAGGCTTTTGATCCTCTCAATTAATGTTCCATTGTTACAAGACATGAATGAAACCCAAATGTTGTTACATTGAAGAAAATGCCAATCAGCAATATCCTCAGGCATAGGGATTTATACGAGAGAGGTATTTTTGCAGTTCAGTTTTTAATGGCTAAATGACTTTTCTGGCCATTAGATGGGTCTAATTTTGAAGAAGTGCTAAGTATGTAAATACTGGTTCTTTGAAAATTCCTTTCAAAATAATTAGGCAAAACTCAGGTCAACATGATTTTTCATATAAATAAAAAACAAAAGTCAGTGATGTAGGGCTCTCTCTGCCTCCCCTGTGTTTCCCTAAAAATCACTTCATAATTAACACATGCAAAAATCCTACACAGTAACATCTTTCCACTTGGGCAGAAAAAAAGCTGTCATCCAGGTTTGTTAAGAAGGAACTGTGAACTGATTTCTGAAAGATGGGGTTAGATGGGGATCCTGTAGAGCCTGCAATCAGTGATGCTCTACTTTGTGAAGAAGCAGGCCTGACACTGATGTTTTGATGGCATTGCCATTATAAAACTCTAGTCTTAAGTGGACTTCTTCTTCTAAAAGTACTATTTTGGGGGTCTGAAATTTCCATATGGGATTTTAACTAAGGAGAAAATTTTGTAATTTGAGGATATCTACAGAGATATTCTTGAGCTATTCAGGAAAAGACGAAAAACACTGTGCTGCATGAAATTAGTACAAAGATAATTGAAGATTTCTCTCCGGGTGTTTCCAGAACATAAATTTTTATAGCTCTTATTTTTCAAATTAAGCAAAATAGTAATTTTGTGCCTATTCAAAAGGCACTATGATTTAAAAGACCGCTTCAATTTTGTAGGTGAAACACATGAGGCTGAAATCTACAGCAGTCAGCCAAGTACTGAAAAACACATCTTGGTGCATTTGGTCTGAAAGCAAACATCAGAGCTTACTTCATTGATCCTGCATTTACTAAAAACCACAGAAACACAAAAATTACTTCGTCCCCCTGAAGAGCTTCCTTGGGGTTTCCAATAAAACTGATACCAGAATGGCATTACCCACAATATGTTTATTCTTGGTGTTAATGGAGATGTCAGCTTTTTTCTCTGTAGTGAAAACAATGGAAGAAATTAAACTTTTTGAAGGAGAGCTTAACAGTCCACGTTAACTGGTTACTAAATCCATGATCCAAATGTCATTTACACCAACAGGAAGCTTTCCCCTGATTTCAGCTGATGATGACTTCAGCCTATTATTGATTTAGATTAAGCTCTAAGATGCCTCAGGGGAACAACCTGTTCTAAGGTAGCTAAGCTGGAATGGGCTGCTGCAGGTATCTCAGCTATATGTCACAGACTGCTCATGCTCCATCCTAAACCTCACTCCATTGTTTTGGTTATTGTTCTCTGCCAGCTTTTCTCTACTGATGATCTCTCTGCAGCCACAGAAGTCGATTTCCTTTTGCGATGCAGCACCAGTGCTCTCTGCACCACTGATACCTATTGAAATAAAATGCCATTTCTCTTTTTAACCTCTTAAGTTCTTCTAAAGAGGTGAGAAATTCACCTTTTCATTTGTAGAGCAGTGAAACTACAGCTATTCAAAAGACTGAAACCTGAACCAGCCCAGCCACGTGTGAGGCTGCACTTGGTCTGTCAAACACTTACGTAATACCTTTCCAAATTCCTCTTAGAGTGAACAACTTGGCCTACACTCATTTCACAAATATGTGCTGTAGGTATAAATCCTGCATGCCTCCACTGGTGCTGAAGTTCAAGTAAGGACCAGAGGCTCTTTCCAGTTTTCATGCAATCAGTCATAGAAACAGAATATCCTGAGGTGGAGAATCATTCAATCACAGAGACACAGAATAGCCTGTGTTGGAAGGGACATTTAAAGGTCATCTAGTCCAACATCCCTACAATGAGCAGGGACACCTTCCACTACATCAGGTTGCCCAGAGTCCTGACCGATGTAAGTGTACCTTCAAGTCCTGTGTCCAAGTCATTTATGAAGATATAGAAGAGGATCTGTCTACATGTGTAGAGCCTGCAGTTTGCAGCATAAATCTAACCTTGTTTTGGCTACAGGCTAGAGAGGCCACCAAGCAGATTATCTGCTAACCTTCCTCACGGTGTTCAGAGACAACAGACTTATTTTGTATATCTCAAAGGCCAGTTTTGGATGGCTTTAAAGAATAAGCAATTTATCTTCTAGGAATAATAAAGCCAATGAACTCTCAGCTTCAGTGTCTCTCCATAAAGCATTTACTTTACCATCACTGAGTCACAGCTTTGGGCTAGAGCAGCCCACTGAGAGAAGCAGGAGCTACTCACATTCTTTCAAGGCTAGTGAAAACAGCAGCTATCTGCACCGTAAGAAATGTCTACAGTTCAGCCCACATTATGGATTTTTTGCCAAAATAGATTATCAGTCAGGGAAAACATGTCATTTGTGACCAGCAGAGACACCCTCAAAAGCAAGCAAGATCTAGAAGGTAAGCTCCTCCACTTTCTCAGTGGAGCTTATATTGGAAATCAGGTAACAATACCTGCACTTTTTTTCTGTGCCTCCTACTCAGACCCTTAAGCTCCTAAAAAGTCCTGTGAGAAGTAATCTTCTATAGAAGCTTAATAGATGCTTTCTTTGTATTTTTGCTAATGGAGTAGGACCTGCTAACTGGAGCTTGGAAGTCAAGATGGTTTCTGCTGCAAGTCCTTTAACACATCAGACATATTACCTGTATTTTGGCTTGAGGGTGTTTTGCATTCAAGATAATTAACTTAATAAGATAGTGAGAACAATTCTTTAACTAACCAAAAGCAAAGAGCCACAATTTGGTGTGCAACAGCTCGCCAAATAAGGTGAGATAAGGTGGAACAAAAAACCCAACCAAATCTGTAACTCAGCAGTAAATGCTGATTCACCTTGCAGGGCTCCTTATGGTGCATCAAAGCACAATGTTAAGATTTCAGGACTTCAACACACATTGAATTTCATCATAAATGGTAATCTGGATGTGACTTGAACTGTATTCTAGCCAACTTGACAAAATCATCCCAGACTTTGCCAAAATAATCACACAAGATCATTGCATTCTGTACACTAAAAGAGAAGTGTGAAAAACTAAATGAAAGAAGAGCTTTTCTTGTACACTGAAAACAACTGCCCATGCTTGGGCCTGAACACAGCACAATGGAGATAGTCCAGTTCATGCTCCTGATTAATTTAGTTTCTATCGTGCCAGCAGCTTGTTAAAGCATATGGTTTGAAGAGTCACTCCTCAGGCTAGAATGGCTGTGAAGAGAAAGGAGGCTACAACTGCACTACACTCATTATCAGACCTACCTCCAAAATCTGTCAGCAAGGTGATTTATCTTTGAAAAACAGTCGAGGAACAAGCAAAGCCCTGTGCAAGTGCTTGATCATTTCCTCAAACCAGCTGTGGATGGAAAAGGGAAGAAATAGGGAGATGGAACACGGTACTCCACAATAATGCTATCTATCTGGAGATGTCCTTGTGACATGGCTTCTGGCTTGGCACAAACTATCTATAGATGGAGTAAGAAGCTGAAAACAGGGATGCCAACAGCCACGCCCATTTCCCATGACCTGCTCAATCCAGCCTGCTCCATCTCCACTGCCTGTTCAGCATGACCATGCAAAGTTCTGCTGGCCTCAGGGACAAGCATTCCCATTGCCATGAGCAAGGTAACACACAGACAAGGCTCACCCACACAGAGCAATCTGCAGCTCAAAGCCCTACTTAGACAGGCAGATATATATAGCTATAGATATATATAGAGATAGAGATATAAATCCTCTGCATTTTTAAAGGTGCTAACTGCTCCTTTCTGTCACTGCCTCCGAACCACCAGTGCCCTCAGCGAGTCACCCACGTGCTCAGGCTCTGCCCACTTCAAATCCTCATGATCCCAAATATGCACTTCATCTACATTTATATGGCACTTTAATCTAATAAATAATAATTATACTTGGAGGGTGAAAGAAAGCACAAAAAGTATGAGCTTGGAGGGGAGGAGTGTTTTCCAGGAAGGTGGTAGGTAAGATGTGGGCCAGCACAAAGTTAGTATGCAGTTGTAAACTTACACTGACTATTTATAGAAGGGACTTTAATAAACAAGCATAAAACTCTCTTAATCATATGGGCTGCCAACCTATTTCTGAAAATCTGCTGTCAATTGATCCCTGCTATGCCAAGGGAGCTTCATTCTGAGGATGCTGGGCATGTTTGCATGCTGTTATCTTTGGTAAATCCTATGCAGTTGAAGCAGCACTTTGTGTAAAACAGTGCAGCATTCCAGAAATAGCAAGTCTATTTTCTGCAGCACTCCTTTAAAGTCCCCCAGGCCATCACCATTGCGGGTACAGAAGCTTTTGTACCATGAAACAAGTGAGATCTGCTTGGTTTGTCAAAGAGCATTAGTTACTAAGTTTTACAATGCCTGATTCTACTTCACAAGTGTTCTTTACTGGTTGCAACTTCTTTTTTACAAGTAATGTATTTGAACAAATTCGGCGCAGCCACCTCTCACCCCTGCATTTCCTCTTATGGACTGTGCCTGTGGATCTCATGGGGAGTCCTCTGACCTGGAGCACGTATCAGCCTCAGTTCACAGCCTCCAGCACGGGGCTGTCCTCACTCTACCCAGGCAAGCAGCTGGACCTCAGAAAATGATACCCAAGATCAAGCAGTGAGTCCCAATAGGGTCACAGAGACTTCAGACCAAAATGTGCTGCAACCCACTCTCCAGCACTGGCAGGGCAAGCACATGCCTGGACAATGGAAGGAAGATGTATATTAATTGAGACTGGGAGGAAATTTTACACAGATAAATAGACAAATGTACATTTTAGGGTAGAAATCAGGGCTAAAACTTGTATTTATGAAATCGGATATCACTTCTCTCCTTCTAAAACTCAGTGTGCACATTTTAATGCAACAAATATTTTTTAAAATGTTCCAACTTAAATTATAATAGGATTCTAAAAATTGTCTTGTATCATCTCTGCATGATGTCAAAACCTTATGAAATATAATAAAAATCATTATGATGAATAACGTGGTTTGCACTAAATGTTTCAGGTGCTGAGGCACATAACTGTATTACTTTTCTGTAGTCTGGCAGTAAAATATCACATAGCTGTAGGGTAAAATGCATCATTAAAATAAAATCCTCACACTTTTCAGGATGGAAGCTTGGCAGCTTAACTGAAAACAAAGCTGCACTTAAGTAATTTTTACATAGCCAAAAGGACCATATTCTCTGCAGAGCAAGCATGCACTACAGCATGGAGGCTGGAGACAGGAAACACACTTGTGGTTTGGTTTGCTTCCAAGGCTTTTTGTTTTATTTTAACAAACAGCTGCAAGGTGTTTACTCTGAAAATTTAACACAAGGGCAAAATTCTCTATTGGTGTAAATTTGCATCACACATTCTGGTCATATTTTGCCTATTTCCACCAGAAAAGAATTTAGGGCAAGTTATTTAAATCCTATTGAAAAGCTCTTGCAGTGTGGGTGCTCTCCAGTCCTGCTATCCAGCAGTCAACAAGTTCAAGGAGTTTTGTCTAAGGCCCCCTGCACAAGGGAGAGGTTTGGGAGAGGACATATTCACATGCAGAAGTCAATAAAAGTCTTCTGGCCTTTGGAAGAATCAATCCTCTGTTCAACACTGCAGTTCCCACTCATTTTTACTGACTGACATAGCAGCACCACCTTGAGTTACTCTCTCACTGCAGTTGCACCAGGGAAATGCCACTCCAGGCAGTGTCTACCCAAACAGAGCTTTCATTGTTCAGACCAAAAAAAAAAGTCACTAAAAAAAATGACCTTCGGGGGAAAAAAAGGAACATCATAAAGAAAAAAACAGGGAAAAAAGGATGAACAGAGGGTAAAGAAAAGGCCAAAAGTTAACATCCCAGCTCTAAAGTTCTGCACCATGGTTGTCTGAACTTTTTGGAGGTTCTCAAGGCCTACAAGAAGCCTGGATGCACAGGCTACCTTTGCTACTACCAACAAGCTTCTTCCTACCCATTCTGAGGAGGCATCCAGAGGAGCAGTCTGGGATCTCAGGTTCACCCATGTCCCACTGCAAGATCAAGTATTATTCTAGTAGGCTGACGGGATAAGGTTTTCGTCCTACCTTAACTTTTTCGAAAAGCAGTAATTGCAATTAGGATAATTAATCCCACTTAATCACAACTGGAACATTTAAAAGCCTGGCTCAACTCCACTGACTTTGACTTTCCTCATGGATGAAATTGACCTTTTATTCAAAAGGGGTTTTCATATATCTTTTTGTAAAGTGGATTACAAGAGTTCAGCACAGGTCATATAACAGCTGGGAATTCTGGGCTACCAAAAATAGCTAGGACATTCTGCAGATCTCTACAGAAACAGGTAATTTAAAGCTGATGTGCACATGAGGTAAAAAGACTGGTATGGACATCTTTAGAAATCCCTTCTGGACCACCATGCATGGCTGTCAGTGAGCCTACATGTTTCTGCCATCCCTAACCTCTTCAGCTATGTCACTCAGGCTGTAGATGGGCAAGAGTAAGGCACTCATGTGACCATATCCTTCAAACAGGGAAATGGCATTTTCTAGTTGACTGCCTGGGTTTACTTCCTGTCAGTCACCCCACTCAATTATCAGGTAATACCAGTGGGGCTGCTCATGGTCTCTCAAAGTTTCATTGCTCAGTAGACCTTCTCCATTAGGCTCTGATTTTCCCATTATTGAAGAAGCAACTCAGCTAGATAACTTGTTGAGAAGAATTTGTAGTGTGACAGTGGTTAGGTACTGGAACAGGTTGCCCAGAGAAGATGTGGATGCCCCATCCCTGGAAGTGTTCAAGGCTAGGTTGGATGAGGCCCTGAGCAACTCGGTCTAGTGGAAAGCATCCCTGTCCATGGCAGGGAGCTTAGGCCTAGATGATCTTCAAGGTCCCTTCCAACACAAGCCATCCTATGATTCTATGAACTGTGGGACACAGTGGGGTGAACTCCACAAAGCCCCACCACAGACACGACAAGAGGATCTGCTCAGGTTCTGCATTGGCTGCAGTTTGTAAGGACGACTTCTCTAAGCAGGACAACCAATATTGGTGCCAACACAGAAGACAGGACTGTCACTTCACCTGTCCAGCTGTAACAGGAACAAATCTGGCTTTGCTTTGCCTCCAGGGCTTTACATTATATTTTGATACTAGTACTATAGCACAGGAATTATCCTCTTACCGTGAAGAGATTACTTGATATGCCTGCTGCTGCCAGCTATTGCAAGCGTAGTGACCCAGATTCCTTATGAACACGCATGGAGCCACATGCACCTGTTTCCTCTCCCATAACTAACTGCCCACCTATTTATTCAATGAGTTCTTCACATAACTACTCGGGCAGTTGGTCAGAGGTTCCTACTCCACCAGTGATCTGAGCTGGGGAAAAAAGCTGTTAGAGGATCGCCCACATCACTGTGCCTTATGATAATTGACTGTTCAGTGCTGCCAACAGTTACGTTGTACTGGGATGTGCAAAACCAAAATTCCAGGTGTTTGGTAAGCTCTCTGATCAGCAGGACAGTGTCTAAAGAACAGAGGCACTTGAGAAGTCAAGAAGCCTCTGAGACAATGTCATCAGTTTAGAGTCCTGCCCTTGAGGCTTATTGTCCTTTATTGGATCTTGCCCCCAGTACTCAAACACTAAAGAATGAGCACAGAAGATACCCAAACACAGACTGTTACTCACACAATGTGATTACAACCCCTCACCAGCAACTTTGTGCACCACCAGGATGCAGCTGGACCAGGAGAAGCAATACCATATCAACCCGGAGGAGAGTTCAATGGGTACTTAATGCTGGCCCTTGTCAGAGGTGAGAGCACCAGAGGCTGCACATCAGCCTGCACATCATTAGAGCCTCTCTGCTTGTTTACACAAGATAAATTATCACAATGCGGTCTGAGCAAGTTGGTCTATGATTGAGCAGCAGGTATGCTGCTGCCCAAACTGCTTGGCCAGACTGTCACTTGGCAGAGGCTTTATTGTCTAAAATCAGCAATACACAATGGCTGGACAACAGCTGCATTCTGCCAGACCTCAAAGCCTAATCCAAAAAGTCCTTTAAATGGGCTGCAGCCAAAAGCACATGTGGACACTGAGACATCTGGACGAGCAGAGCCCTGCACTCATCCTGATGAGCACTGCCCCTCACTGTCTTCATGTTAAAACTGCCACAACTCTCTCCAAAAGGGAATCGGCTTAAGGCGCTGATGTTAAACTATTAGTCATTTATTGTAAAATTAATTCCTGATTTAAACTCCAATCCCTCCAAAACCCTGCTTCCAAGCCTTCCTTCTTGTTACCTCTAGTCCTTTCCTTTTAATAAAAAAGCAGCATATCTCCGAAAGCCGCAGCTCATTTCAATCTCCAGATGTACAAACATTGCTATAAGCCAGTTTGTAGGTCGTAAATGAAGAACTGAGGGGTTCTGTCAAAAATAAACATATGCACACATACACTCACACAAAACAAAACAAAAAACACAGCAGAGAGGAAGGATTGCCAATATCTGAGTTAAAAGGCCATCTGAGGCCTCAGAAAGTTCACCTTGTTAACAGTTAGTAAAATTTTATCCTCAGCTATTATTGTGTAAAAGTAACTTTTGTGTTCAAACACATGGTTTAAGGAAGCAATGCTCCAGTGTTATAATTAGCTTCCATCAAGCATAAATTAGATATACTAGAAACTGACAACTTGTAGAATACCATCACAAGTTGTTTTAATTATGTGCCATTCCATTAGAAAGGAAGAGCATTAAATACAAAATAGTGATTAAAAAAATTACTATTTTTCTACAAATTCATATATGCTTACCTTACATAGGGAAATATGACATATTGAGAGGAGAAATCCAGGGCAGCTCTCATACAGATATTTCTGCCTATTCTGATTAAGCATGATTAAAATGTTTAACCATGAAAACTTTTCATGAAATGAAAAATTCAGAAAAAATCCTGATCAGTTGTTTCCAGACTGAATTAAATCTAAGAATTAGACCCAGAAGGAAAGAAACTTTCATTTGCTTTGGAGACTGAGTCTCTAGGAGCAGGATTTTCCCTCCTTTTGGATGACTAGCTGGAGCCAGCTGGTACGGTACCTGACTATGCCAAGCCAGGATGGTTCCTGCTCTGTTTCCAAGCCCCGCTCTCACTACTGGCAGCGTGCAGCTGCTCTGGAGGCAAATTCCCACTGACCAGATGTGGAAGGCACGCATGGAAACCAGCACACACACAGTGCACACCCGTTGCCCCTCACAGCCCTGCAATCTCCTGGGTGAGGCACTGCCTGTCCCTAAGCCATGCCCCTCCATGCCCCACCAGCAGTGGCACCATTGGCCGGCGAGGCCCTGGCGGCCTTGGCCCAGGGTGCTGCTCCTCTGCCTGGCAGGGGTGGCCTCTGCCAGGGAGGTGCCATCCACAGTCCACACGCTCCAGCAAATGCTGCCACGGTGCCTGGGGGCTGTGCAAGAGCAACACCCACCTCCGCATGGGCAGACAGGAGAGCAGGCAGGGCAGCCCCTGCATCAGGGCCTGGTCCTGCGCCAGCAGGTAAAAACGGCCGTGGCGCGCGGCCCAGCGGCCTGCGCTGCCTCTCCCCACGGCCTCCCCAGCCAAATGCACCTCACACAGTCTACACTGGGAGGCAAAATTATTCACCAGCATGGAAATCACTGAAGAACGAGCAAAATTATCGCAACCAAAATATCCATCTAACAAGCTGGTTACTTGCAATGACCTTTCATCCTTTCATCCCCTTCCGCCCTGCCATCAGGTTTGCCTGTAACACCAACTACTCATCTTCCCTGTGAAAAAGAGACAGTTAAGGCCTTCTGGCAATTTATATTTATTAAAAGTCTCTATTTTTGTTTTTTTCTAGTCACATAGCTTGGATCATCCACATATCTTCTGACTAAAACCCTGAAAACACAATGTCCAGGACTCTGGGAACACTCTGTATTTGACTTGCGCCAAGTGGAATGTATTACTAGATTACACATATGATCTTCGTTATCTGGGATATTTAGCCTTTGGCACAGGACCCCTAGAAGATAACATGCCAGAATCACTTACTGTGCACTGGAAGAAGGAAGAACAGCCTCTCTGTGAATGGCATAACATTACTTCTATGTAAACAAGCGGAGAAAACACCTTGGAAACTTGCGAAACCTTCAGCTTTTACCTTCCACTTCTTCAACCATAAAAGCCACATAACAAAACTGGGTAGGGGTAACATTTTAGGAACATCCTTTTCAGGTTCTTTAGGGATTTATTCATAAAACTTTCTAAAAATATCCTTTGGGTTTTTTATAAAACAGCCTGTGCTTCTAGCTTAAACCAAAATAACATCATAGACACACTTCATACTGTAAAAAAGACTTGTTACATTTCCAGTATTTTAACACCTTTAATGTGTAGAGACACAGATCTATAAATGGTCTTCCAGACTCAGAAATTGTGAAATTATATTACTTAGCTTCAGCATGTAAAAATATCACTTTCAAAGATCTGTTGAGGTGTGCAGGAGAAAAGGGGAAGCTGCTGATGACTGCAGCACAGAGTTTGGTTGATCCTGTGAAATATCAGAGATGCAGAACACCACCAATGCAGAGCAAAAACTTGGGTTTTGTCACATGTGAAAATTGTTTTGAGTGACAGCAGAACAAAAGCTGAAAATCTGACTTGAAACGGGTCTTTATTATTCAGTAACAATTATTTGAGATGACAATACTTGATGCTTTAAATCCAGGCCTCAGACATTTCTGTTTCAAGCATGTAATTCAAATTGCACTGAACTATATCATTAAATTGTGCAGGTTTCACTAAAAGACACCATGAAAAAGTAAGAGGAAAATTACAACTGCAGAACAAGTCTGGGGACAAATATAACTAACCCAAATCCTTTGCTGATTTCATACAAATTAATGGAGTTAACAATCGAACTTATTTTTTCTGCATCTGAATACGAGCCAAGAAAAATACCAAAAGCTTACTTATCCAATGTATTTCTACAATAACCTTGCTCTAACTGCTTCTGAAGAGTACATCTGATAATGTGGAACAGTCTTTACATGGCTAACCATCACAATTTTGTGATGAAAAAGAAGCTGTACAGAAAAAAAGGAAGAGAAACAAGAACACAGGGCAGTGGTGGTCTGCATATTTTCATCTCTTGGATGTAAGGGCCCAAATTCCACTATAATATCTATACTATTTACTATGTTTCTCTTCTGCCTGCAGGTACAAGTCAAGTGAGGCATGGATTAGAGCACGGTTTCCCTTCTGTGCACCACCATGCCATACAGCCATCCCAGAATTCTTCTGTAGGCCAAATATGTGACTTCTTCAATATGATTGAGAAGGCAAGGCAAGATTTGTAAGGAAAGCCAGATGTTCATTAAACCAAATCATATAGCTGGAGAAAAAGATGACAAGCTTTTAAGCACACAAGACTTTCAGACTTGCTTCTCTGTCAGGACTGGATATGAGGACAATGGTGCAAACAAGCATTTGGATTTTCCAGCTATATCATCTTGCCTTGCTCACATCCTTGTGTCGTCACAGCTATGATAACGCTACCATCAAAAAATCTTAGTCCTCTGAAAGCTAAGCAGCCATCTCCAGATGTCACAATGGTTTCTTTCAAGAAATAGTATTAATAAACTTTAAAATGCCCCAGAGTAAGTCTGTCCAAAGTGCCACTATGTTTTATGAAAGTGCCCTGTATATAAACCTGGGACACCTGACATATAAAGTGGTATAAAAATACAAACTGACTCGGCTTCTAAGTATTTCCTGCCCTTTTAAACTTTGCACTTGTTCATTAATTTCAACAAATATTGAGGTGAGCCAGCTGCTGAGGTGAGAGTATTCAAATAAATCCCTCACAGATGTTTGTTAACTTCAGATAGGAGCTTTATTATCTACAAGTCATTAATCAACCATTAACAAGTAAGTGTTATGGAGTCCCAGTATTAAGGTTCATTGCCAGAGAAGAATAATAGATTTTGCAGGCTGGCTGTGTCTATAAGAGCTAAGAGCAGAGACAGGTCTGAGGTAAAACATTTGGAGGAGATTAGAAAACATGAGAAGTCATTTTGTTGCTCTTCAGCTCTCCTTCAGAGAAAGCACTTCACCAGAGTTAAGCATTTACACAACAAACCAAGTGGAAAGATCAAACATCCATCAGTTTGGTGATGAAGAGGAATGTGCTTTGCACAGTCAAACAAGGAAGTCAGGCACAGGTGAGAATTGCTGCTCCTGTGAACAATAATAAACATCATCCAAAGTGACACCCTCTAAACTGAAAGACTCTGAAGCTACAAAATCACCTGCTCTGACTTCAGCGTCCTCAGACTTCACCCAATACCTCTAACAAAAGCCACAGACCTCCTTTCAAAACAACAGAAGCAGCTAAATTGTTGCATGCCACAGGCAGAGGACAGACATGACTGAGGCAGCATCTATCAGTTGTGAAAACAGTCTCCTTTGAGACATAGGATAAGCACTGCTTACTGCAGAACCAATGCATTCCCCTCTTCGGTCCTCTCCACCACACAGTTTCTGCCACCTGGCATTACAAAAGAATCCCTTCACACTCTGGATTTGGAAATAATTCTGATCTGGGCTGTACAAGCAAGACACTTAAGAAAGCATAGAATTCTTAGGTGAAAATGTAGTGTGTATTGCACTCAGTGTCTCTCCAGCTATTTCCAATTGCTGGTACTTACGGAGCAAGCAATAAAATAAATTTTTAAAGCAGAATTGAAGAAAAATATTAATGTCTGACTACCAGCAGGTAAATGAATTTTGACTTTCCTATTTTGCAACTCTGATTTCTTCACAGAATACTTTCACAGGTTTCAATACTGTGGAATTCTGCATGATGTCAAATCAGGTATTAAATAGATCAAAGAAAAAAAAAACTTTCCAAAGCTCACATACTGATTACTTAACACACCACGGAGTAGGGGAAAATATTCCTTACAAAGCCATACTTTTACTTCCCTCAGTAACATTTCTTCATAAAGAGCAATACACAGCTGGAAGCATTAACAGCCTACCAGATGGTTCACTTCTCGATAAACACGTTTTGTAAGTTTAAAGTCTAATGAACTGTAGTGCAGGGAGAAAAAAGTTATGTATGCAGAGTGGTTCAAATGGCAGGTCAGGGCTGGGGCTGGACAGGGGACTAGCTCCACAGAAACTTCCACTTCTTTGGCAGCTTTACATTGGAGGAGGGAAGGAGGGAGGGAGGGAGGAAGGATGGCTGATTCTGGCAGAAGACAAGGACAAAAAAGGCTGAATGCTTAACACCCACATATTCAGCCCCACAAGTGCTAATACGGGACAGGGGAAGGCTGTGATCACCAGATCCTGGCCCACAGCATTGTCCTGAATCAGCAGGTGCTTCCAGAGCCCTGGAGAGCCTGTACCATGCAGCAGGCAATGACAGAAGAAACTTAGCTCAAATTAAATTGTGCAATTCTACAGTGAACAACCCTGAGTTATGCCTGACACTGTGTAAGTGTCCACAGCAACTAGCATTCATCTTCTTCTGCCCATGCAATCTCTGCAGCACGCAATCACAGCCAGTCACAAACTGTTCACAACTGAGCAGCCCAAATGTCGCACACCCGGCTGCAAACTGCAGAGCAGCCCTGCCCACCCAGTCAGGGATAAAGAGCTCAGTGTAGCAGCACTGGGGAAACCCCTCCTAGGAGATCAGACAGTGCCTGGGCTGGTTCTCTCACATCTTTCAGCAGGCTTTGTAGCTGTGCAGCTACCAAGGAGCCTGAATTGTGTTCAACAACCTGGTGTGGACAATAGTTCAGAAACATTTCAAGTTTTGGGCTGAGAAACTGCAAAACAGTACAGCCAGCAAAACTCGTTGACTCACCTTGAGGCCGATCTAGACCTGCTGAGGGCTTTGACAAAGATCAAAGATGGTGCAGACTGGCGTCTTTGGGCCAAACTCTTCATTTTCTGATTGGAAAGAGAAACAAATGAAATCACAGGTGAGATTCAAAACAGTTGCTGTATGCATACAGACTAGTCATAGCCAGATTCCAATTTCAGACCATGGGAAAAAGGCTAAGTTATTGCCCTCAGCAACCCTGGAGGGGGAAAATACCACATGGTAAGAAAATGAGGAGCTTGTCCAGAAAGCCAGCATAAAGAAAAGCTGAAAATTAGTGTCTATACACAGATACTTGAGGTACCCTGCATACACGAAATAAACACCTAGAGCTGGTCCTCAACCACTTTTTTTGTCCCTTAGTAATTTATTGTACTTTAAATTTATTAAATATTCAGGCGGTGGTTTAAATTTCAAATGCTTCACAAATTTCTGTGTCAGATCTGACACCTACCATAAATTAAGGTTTAGATTCTACCCACCTGACCTTACATGCTACATTAGGCTACCCTTTTTTAACACATCTTTAGAGATGAGAGCATTTTGCTTCCCTACTAATCTACCTGGAGCATTATATCTTGCCCCTTAGTAGTCAATAAAGACTTCTTTTTCATTCCTGATTATATATGAGAAAAATAAAATAGTGAGAGGCAGGACAGTTCTTAGCACAGAACTAGGAAGAGAATGAGAAAAAGGAGACACTCAAAGACAGAGAACACCACAGGGGAAAAAAAAAGTCAAAGCACAAGGAAGAGATGAAAATGTCAGTAGCTAACAAGGGAGCATGGATTTCCCTTCAGTGAACACTACAATAAAAATACTGAGCAAATAAATACTACCGTTTTCCCTAGAGGTAGAAATTTTCAAAAGCACCCACAGGAGACAAAAACACACATTTCCCTGAACACAAATGTATTCACCATGATGTATTCACTCTTCCTCCTGCAGGCAGAAGCAGGACTAAGTAGTCAGCCTGACCCTGGAGGTCTGTCTTGAACTGGTTGTGCAGCCTGCTGCCAAGGTGCATGACCTCTCCTCTCACTGACCCTCCGCCAGAAGGGTGACTGTTACCTTATTTAGATCAAATACTTTCCAGAATAAACTGGTGAACAAAAGAACCGGGGTCAAACTCCTCCTGACACCCTGACAGGACCATATCCAATGATGCAGTGGTACCTTACACCGCCCTGGCCACCACTGAGAGCCCACAAACAGGTGAACCTGTGACAGCCATGAAGTCTCTGTTCTCAGCTAATCACAAAGCACGACTCTCTTCCTTTGTACTAAAAATAACCACTGACTACCAGGCCAAATATGTTAGGACAGTCAGAATAACTGAGTCTTCTGCCAACATATGTGCTGGATGTGGCACACGTTTTGTTTGGGCAGGTGCACAGTCTGCTCCCCTTGGAGAAACTGAACTCTGGGCATTTTACTGGTTTGTGACAAGTGCATTTCTTTTACTCACTGCAGTCCATCTGTTATTGTGTCATTTTTTTGCTTCTCTTTATTGATGTAGAGCACGCTTGTTTGTTTTGTCAGATAATCAGTTACAGCTATTGTGCAGCAATTGTTATAAACTCAGCCATGTAATTTCAACTCACCTTTAAAAATTATCCCCTCCTCTCTATTTTATCAAAAAATAACCTTCTCAAGACTGGTAAATTAAGTCTGGGAACACTTGGCTATCTCCAATTGGACTATAAGTGGATAATAACATAACCGATTAATAAAAGAGATGCCCATTTTAATAGGCTTTTTAAAAAATAAATATATAAGATAAATTGCTCTACTGAATTAAATGTTTATCTTACTTCTAGCAAACCTGAAAAGCTGATAGAGGTTTTAAAAGTAGCATATCTACAAATATGAAGACAAAAAGAAATCTGTGTAATAAGGCAGTCTAACATGCTACAGAAGACCAGCCACATATGCCATACAACAGGGAGATTTCAGGAGTTTATATAAAGCATCATCTCCCAGTGGGAAATTGATTGCAATTTACTCATTACTGGGCAGGTAGCTTTTGGGGGGGTAAAAACTGGAGCATCTCAGCTCCTGCAAATGCAGTGGAATTAGATTTCCAAAGTGATCTTCAGGTCTGAAAAGAAAGCCACTGAAAAAAACCCCAGCATTTTAAAACCTATGGCAATTACAGCACTTTTTTCATGCTTGGGTTAGCAGTGCTGAATAGTGTCTGTGCCAGCAAGATTGTAGTCTTGAATTAAATGTCTGAAAACCAAAGTCTAGACTACAGCAAATTTAGTAAGAGCTCAAATAACTGGCAGAGATAATCCTGGTCAGAGGGGATTCCAGGAGGTCTGTGATCCAGCCTCTCTGAACCTGCTGAGAGCAAGGCCCATTCAAACAGGTCACTCAGGGCCACCTCCAGTCCAGGTCTGTGTTACCTCCAAGCATGACATTTCTCAGCCTCTCTGGGCAAACTCTTAGCACAGCTACTAAGCAAATCTTAACAAAAAAAAAAAAAAAAAGCGCCTCAAAACATAAAAAGATCACTGATGAGAAAAGGAAAATTTTCACAGCACTCAAGTCAGGTCAGTTGTATGCAAAAAACACATTACACAGAGACATTGATTATGGACAGAAAGGGGTGGTTTATTTTTATTTTGCTATGTACAGAGTTTGGGAAGAGAAAATAAGTGACCATCATGACAACTTGAATTGATTTACTTTAAGAAGGAAAAGCATAAATTCACTCTTGGTTAAGTTGGATCCAGTTGCCTGCTATCCTCATTTTTATTGCCTTTATATGTACAAGGATGGCAATGTGGAGAAGAGGAGATAGATCCTGAACAGCTGTAGTGAGAGCAGATGTTTGGGAGGAAAAGGAGATGCACTGACCAATTATCTAAGCATGGGACACAGAGAAGCATTTCTCAACATATGTCCCACATCGTTACCTCCCATTTCTTCATGTAAATATTAGAAAGGTCAACACAGAGAGAAATTCTCATACTTGCTGGCTGAGTCACACCCATGTGAAATGTATCATAAAATCAGTATCTATAATGGATGTTTACAGTGTGCCAGATGCAAAGATGATAATCTTGTGTCAGTCAGGCCAAACTAGAGTTATTTCTGTCTTCCTCACATTCAAACGCTTGAGTTTCTGCCCCCTCCCCTCCGATTCAGGTTTAACTTCATACTTTCTGCATTTCTGGTTGTGGCTGTCTTGACTTTTTAACAGAAACAAAAAGGTTTTGCATTTTCAGTTGTTGGACTGGTGGTAGTATTTGGCCAGTTTCTCATCTGGTATAAAAAGACATAGGCCTGTAGAGTGGAAAAGAATGAATTTACACCAGATATCGATCAGACCTACAATCTGACACACTGTTTTGTAAACTGTGATGGTAGGCGGTTTATGAGCAGATCAGCCCACAGTGCTGAGGACAGAAAGCTTCCAAACCATCATTGAAAATATGCTGTCTCTCCTCAGGAATTAGAACCCCTATGGATTACAGTACAACTTGCACAAGAAACTCACAAGTCATCAGCTAGAGAAAAAAATCTATTCCTGGATGCCAGTATTCAACTAATTTTGCCTCGCAATTGAAGTGAATGATGGTACTATATGAAATTTATATAAATTAATATATTGCCAAGTTACAATATTGATTTCCACTGTGGAAAAGGTAACACATGATGAACTCAAAAAACCTGGAACTGTTCCTGCACTTTATGTATATCACTTTACTATATCATGCTTATAAAGAGAATGGCAGAGCGTGAATTAAATAAAGAATGTATGAACAAAATTAATGGCACTTACTATTTATTTTGTGACAACAAGTAACTTAAGTAATGCATACAGAGTGTTTATAATATTTTCAAGTATCCAGAGCAGTTAAAATCTATGCAGTAAGAGGATACCCTGCTGCAGCTACTGCAAATGTGTCGGAGGTCAGGGCAGGCAGGCTAAGACAGGGACTGTGTGCGGTCCACGTTGCCAGGCTGTGCTGCCTGGCCCCTGCAATGGTCAGACACATGCAGGAAGATTCCTCTCCCCCAGGCCCTGACTCACACACCTGAGCTGTTTGCCCTGTGCTCCTTTAATAGCCGTCAGAGAGAAAAGGACAATTTGGGGCACAGCTCATCTTGTCTGAAGAAGTTTTCCCCCACTGACTATAAAAGAAAAGTAAGGTGACGAAGAAAATAAAGTTAATCATCATCAGTCCTCTCCTTGCTATCTGAGCAAAGGACAGGAAACAGAAAAATATATGTGCCCAGTAATACAGGGAAAAACTGTCTTCTTGAAGTGGTTTGAGCTTAGGATGAGAAAATGACGTTATTTGATGTCTGTTTAAGAGATTCACACAAAACAGTTGAAAAATTTATTTAGCTCCTGAGTGACAGGTAAACAGCAGAAATGCCTCCTCAGCAATGTGCAGACAACCTTGTTAAAGCCTCCTCAGACACTGAAGGATTTCAGGCTCCTGATTTACAGGCTCACTCCAGAAATGGGTCAAGGCTGGGACATCTGCTTGGGTCATTTAACTGGGTGACAGGGACAACCCTCAGATGTGCCAATGCCTCGAGCTGAGGATTGCATTCAAGTGGCTAAGCTCTCCCTTTCACTGCTTTATTTTTCTAATGAAAGGAAGTGTGATTTTAACAAATCCTACTCTTTAAATGTATTTAAGTTAATAACTGTGAGGGATTTCACCCATGCAAACTCCGCTTTTGTTGTCTGAGCAACAAAACATATCTGTGGCACACACTCCTGGTTTAGCTAGATATGAACCAAAGAACAGACAACAAATCTTTACCAAAAACTGTGAGGCAAGGTTCAGCTAATTGCCTGAAAATCAAAAAAATCACAAGAACCCTCAGCATATAGCAGTTAATTTTCCAGGAAAACTGGGCATCACTCTGACCCCTGTATCACTAGGCCATTTACAAGAGGCAATAGATTATTTTTTCCTACATACTATAATCCAGTATTTGTTAGACTTACAGACTAGGCTTGTCAAAAAGTACTGAAAATAACAAGAATCTCTCACACTTTGTTAAAGCAAGAAATGGACCTATACTGACCTATAACATTCTTGAGCCCTCATAAACAGGGTGAGAAGATGACTGCATTTGAACTGCTGGCTCAAGAAGCAGGGATGTAGGTCCCACAGAGAGACCATTTACCATAAAGGCAGAGCAGGTGACAAAACTATGTGCTTTTGTTTATGCTGGCAGAATACTTTTACTTACAAGGACTTTCCTAGAAAGAAAGCCATTTTTGGATGGATAATTGTGGAGAAAACAATTGCAGGGGCACAAGAGAAAAGAGCGACCAACACAGTGGAACCAAAAGCACATCATCAGGGAACAGCAGCTGCCAGAGAGCAAAGACTAAAGGCCATCTCAGAGTAGAAAGAAAAATGGATAAAAGACGCTAAGAGCAAAATATGTTTCACCAAGTACTTCCCGAAGGATACAAACCTTTGGAAGCACTGATATGGATGTCTTCAAAAGATCCCACTCATCTACATCACGAGATGAAGATGTGAAAGATTAGTGAAGACACAGAGGAGGGGAACATCAAATATTTTACTTGTGGGTCCTACGGTGAGTCAGGGCACTGCTCAGACCAGTGACTCTGATTGTGGGGATCTTGTTGAAGCCCAGTTTCCTTCCAAGACTGCCACAAAGGAGGAAGATAAACACATGGACAAAATTCTGCCCCAGTTCCTGTACACAAAGACTTTCTCAGGAGCAGTTTACAGATGACAGAGAGAGATGTTCCCCATTCCATATCCACACTTCAAGCAACATTAAGAAAAGAAGCAGTAATTTGTTACTTGCAGTTCTTGGATATTAGATCCCACATGGCTTATCAAGCCCCTCTCTTTCCTACTGCCACCAGGAAGGGCAAAAAAAATCCCAGGACTAGGAACTAGAACACATTGTTTTCTGCATAATTTTCAGTCTGTCTCATGCACAGACAGAGGAAGGATTGCTAACATTGGTTCGTAATTAAAGCAGCATCAGGAGGCACATCACAACAGTAAACTACTGTAAACCAGCCCAGCCTACCAAGGTGATTTGAACCTAAGGACCCACTTCGCAGGTGAT
>VZTZ01020816.1:0-132335 GCA_013400955.1 Drymodes brunneopygia | reverse complement strand
GGCAGTTATATTTCAATGAGATCTGATGCAATGACTTTCTGCTTTAATATCCCAGTACCTAGAATCTTGTGCTGCTTGTGCATTGTGAACAGCTAAAAATAGGACCATACCCCGGACAGATTGGAGCTACTCAGATAGAGAAAAGCTGTGCTGAAATGAAAGCTTGGAGAAGGAAACAGGATGAATGGAATGGATGCTGGAACTCAGCACAGGATCTTTTAGAGGCAGATATTTACCCTACAGTGTGAATCCTTTGTTGCTCATCTTCACGGTGTTTACTGCTGCTCCTTTCCCAAAAAGCTGTGGTAAGCTGAGAGCATCCTCCCTGCTCTGTGGTCTCAAAGGGTTTGGGTAGAAGGTGGCCTGGGTACCAAGTCCTGCCCTTCTGTTTTGACAGCAAACTGCTAAAAAAACTGCTAAATGCTATGTGAGTAGCTGCTAAGTGGAATTCATGAATGTCCTGGAATTCAGACCCAGAAGTTATTACTGTTTTGTGCAGATAGTATCACATTAACAGGAAGCACCCCATTCTGTCCCTTCCCAAGCAATAAAGTTTGCAAGGCCTTTTGTGCCAGATGCTCTGCCTCAGAGGCTCCGTAAGGGCTGGGAAACACCTCACTTGGGCTGTTCTGCCAAAGCTTCTCAAATAAACAGAGACCTACCCTCTCTCTCTACCCAAGAAATACAGGTGGTCTCATGTGGATGTAGAGTCCAAGTTAGCAGCACATGGCGTGTTTCCAGTGGCAGGGACGAGTGTGCACTCTGAATGGGGAGCCCAGCTGACAGCTCTGCTGTAGAAACAGGCAAAGCAGAGTACAGGGAGAGTGAGCACTGGGTGTTCCATATGGGATCACCATTATGGCCATCTAGAGCAATCCTCCCATGGCTACACCTGCTGCCCACATATGAGGGAAGACTTTTATGTCCCAGCCTTGTGGATGAAACAGCCAATGATGCTACCAATTCTTAATATTCCCTTCAGCCTTATTACATATGCTCTGTGAAATTCAGTCCAGCACATCAAAGGGCAGCTTGCCTTTGAAGGCCTGCATGCTTCCTGCATGCAAACATTGCTCTGATTTAATTAAGTTTGATTTTTTAATCAGTGTAGTTAAACCAGACAATGCTTGTGAGCAAATATGGCTGGCATAAGTATCTCAATGTGTATATGACCCAATATCAACACCTCCCAGAAGCAACATTTGAATTTTCCTACCATGCACATTTTCCCTGTTTTTCCTGTATCTTCCTTCTCATTTTTATGCCTTATTTCTTTTGTTCACACTAATACGCTCATAAGATTGTTTATTTTTGGTTTCTCTGCACTGAAGATTTTCTTACTGTCCTTGTCCAGCATTCAGTCTTTCAATTGCAAATTGCGAGGCAAAGTTGAAAGTCAGTAACGGGATATCATCCATGAGGACCTCACAGAGGAGCTAAGTATTAGACATGAAAGGATAGCATTTCATTTAAGATAAGGCCTAATCTCTTCGCTTTGTGTGCAACATTTCTGAACTTAATCTGAGCACTCGTGCCTGGAGCACAACTTGCTCTCAGGTAGGTGGGTAGTGGTGGGAGCACACAGAACTGAAACTGCAGCTTAATCTTGAGGACAAAATATAGGTGCCATTAAGAGGAAGGAGGCTGACCTTAGGAAACATCTATTCAAATATGGGCAGAACACACATCTCTTCAGTATAAGCTTGAGCCTTATTAGATCTCAGTATACCCATCACACTATCTGAGACCTGGAAAACCCACGGTCCTCATCACCCCCAGTGATACTCAGCATCAGGGTTTGTTTCTATTCATATTCAACATATTCTTGAAAACAAGAGATTTTATCACCTAAACTTTGGTGATAAAGGGGAGGGTGTTTCCAGATGCTTGTCCCAAAATTACAGGTGAGAAGCATGGTTATCAGCATACAGATCATAAATAACCTGCACTATTTTTTGTGTTACAGCCAGGTGTTGCCAGCAGACTCCCTGGAGCTCCACAAAGCACTGGCCACATAGACAGCCAAATCAGTGGTTTGAGGCACAGAGTGATAAATTAGGTAACATGAATCAGGTTGGCATACAAAGCACTGGTGAGAATTTTACTTTCATAACAGAAACCATTATAGTAACTAGAATGGGAAGTTATTGAGGTTGCACTAGAAGTAGGGCATCTTTGTTTTATGGCCGATGGGACTTCAATTTATTGCAAGCAGAAAGTGGACTATTGACATTGGCACTTTAGGAAACATGAAGGAAGCTCCCATGAACAGGAGATCCTTTTGAGTGTAACATACACTCATCCATAAAAGTTGTCACATTATCTTCCTTGCTCTGTATCCATTTCAGGCATCACTTTCTCTGTCTCTCTAATTCACAACCCAGACAGTTTTTACAGTGAGCGTGTTTAAGAACCCTGAGGGCCATATTTTTTGTCAGTTTGTGTTTTTAACATGCTGATGGATTGTATTGTACTTCTGATTTCACCTTGGATTTACTATTTTCCATTCACCATAGAGGACTCCCTTTTCCTCATTGCTTGTGGTAATGTCAAGCAGTGAATGACAGACATGAAAAAAAATTATGGACAAGATTTTTAGTTGTCCTTTCATAACACTGCAAAGTTTTTCACTGCAAGACTAGAATGCTTTCAAAAGTGATTCAGATGAATGAAAAATTAATTAGACATCCTCCCACTCACTTGGGATCCAAAAGGAAACAGCTCTATTTTTCTTAAAGAGTGTTGAATTACTCCATATAACCTGATGTACGTATCTTCAGCCTCTGTAAGCCAAGGTGGGAGCCCAGATTTCACTGCATTCTGTCAAGCAGGGTTTTGGCCTCCTGCCTGTCTTGGCCATAACAGCATGCCTAGCATTTTACAGATTAAGTGGTCTGTTACAGGAGTGTGGTGGGTTGACCCTGGTTGGATGCCAAGTGCTCACCAAAGCTGCTCTGTTACTCTTCTCCATCGCTGATGGGCTCGTCCTTGACCAGTGGTTGGTCTGTCTTGGAGCCACCTGGCATTGGCTCTGTTGGACATGGGAGAAGCTTCCGGCAGCTTCTCACAGAGGCCATCCCTGTAGCCTCCACACACACACTACCAAAACCTTGCCACACAAACCAAATACTGTGAGGGCTGAAATTCCTGGATCTTCCGTCCAATATGGACAATGAGGACTGTTGACCTCCAAAAGGAGTTTGGCTTTTACTGCAGTAAGAGGGTGTAATTTCTAGAAAGGGGAGGCCAGCAGGAGCAAGGCAGAGGAGTGCTCAAAGTCTCCGCCAGGCTCCTACCACAGTCACTGTGCCTAACAGCTGCTACTTAGAGTATCCTAATGTTTTAAGGAAAAAACCAATGGTTTCGGAGTGTATCCAAGCTGTTCCTGACTCCAGCATGGTAATTGTAAGAAGCAGACTTAGAAAGGACTTAAGAGGATCACCTAACCTCGCCATCAGGCAGCTTGACCTCCATCTTTCCTCAATTACTTATTCTTAGAAATGAGGGGTGATGAGGATCTGTCCTCTCAGCTGGGAACTATTTTCCCTGATGGCTGACTGAAACCATCTCCTCCTCAGTTAAGCCTATGACAACTTGTCCTAAGCCCAGGGGGTATGAACAGAGTTTATTCTTTCCTCCTTAGAGCTACCTTCTACATATTTGGACACTATGTCCCCACAACCCTTATTTCTAGACTAAACAATACCAAATCCTTCAGCTTTCTTTGCAGTCGATGATTCCTGATCCTCCGAACCGTCTTGTTTTCTGAATTCTTTCCATTTTGGTACATTTCCTTTCTAAGTCATCATTTCCAAAGCAGGATATGTTTTGTTTGTAAGGATGATGTGCACATGTTTCTCTTCCTTTCACACCCCACTTCCAGCCCAAATGTTTCCCTGCTTTTTTATTAACTGAAGACAGGTGTAGCTGTGGGGAGAGGTATGGGACGGTTGGTGGTCCATCTTTAATATTTTAACAAAATATTTGTTATTCCATGATATGGAAAGCTGTTTAACAAAGTAAAATACATTCTCTTTACATTTCCTAGGTGACATTATAACTGTTGAACTCAGAAAATATACACAAAGCTATTAAAATATTTGGATAGTTTAAGTATAAGTGAGATTCCAGCAGACACTCCTATCACACTTATTTCTCAATATGAAAGCTGTGACCCAGCATTTCTTCTGAATCAGCAGGATATGGGCTCTGGTTATCAAGCAAAGCTAAATGGTTATTGCTTTTAAATTAACGGAAAGGTTATTGCTACTGAAGTGCACACATTTGGGTGGAAAGCTAAATTGTAGGACAATTGTGGACTTGAATTATTTTAGGATTCAAGCTTGAGGGAAAAAAAAGGGGTTGTTAATGTAATCATAGAACCATAGAATGGTTTAAAGGTCATTCAGTTTCAATGTCTCTGCCATAAAGCATGACTTTTTTTCCCCAGATGCTTTTAAATGTTGCATTTAAATGATCTAGTTCTCATAGGGAACTCTCTGACATGGGGTTGGGCAGCCCCAGCAATACAGCAGTGCCACACATTACAACATTTTGCACACAACTTCAATACAGAAAAACCTTATAATTATTTTAATGTAACTGGGACATGAGCTGATTTCATTCCTGAGGAGAAATAAAGCATGTAGCATAGATAATCACTGTTAGATGCTCCTGGACCATCTTCATGGAGCATGGGCAGCATGGCAAGCCTACCAGCTTCATGTCTTACATGTTTGCAGTTGTCAAAACATGATTGGCTGTGGGGATGTGTAGCGGGTCATGAAAATAAAAAATTTTTAAAAAAACAGGTTAAAATTATTGTCAAGAAGAGTACTGGCATTTATTAAAAAGAAATCTGAAGTAGTTATCACAGGAACATCATTTTGATTCTGCTGCTGTTCAAGGTTCACAGATTAATTTCTGCACTGAAGAGATTTGCTATTGGCTCGAAGACTTACAGGTCAGTGGAAACCGTTGATCCTGAGAGGCCTGTCAAGAAAAAGGAGTGAATTATGGGGTTTGGCCAAGTCTTGTGCTTACCAGGCCAATTTCAGTAACCAAGGCAGCAAAAAATCCGTTTCAATTGAACTGAAATTAAAATGTGTAAAAATGTACAGTCTAGGCTTTGCAGGATTTCCAGTGTTTTGCAGTGTGACATAATGACACATTCTTATGTCCTCAGGACAATTCTGCTGGTTTCAAATGTTGAGCTGACATTCATGTCATGTGATCCACTTATTCTACAATATATTCTGGCTTTGTGCTTTATTTAATGCTTTGTAATTTTCTTTGGATGCCCTAATTTTGCAGTTACCTCACTGGATCAATGAGGAAAAGTAAAAAGCTGCCAGAGGAAGGCTATTTCACCCACAAAGTCATCAGTAGTCCAGGTCTTTCCTAGCTTATCTTTCCTTCTCCTGCAGCTGAATGCAAACCCATTAAAAACAATCCAGGAAACCTCCACCTCTGCATTCACATTCAAGATGCTCATAAATCATATTTATTTAACAGAGGTTTATAATCTGATGTTAATGAAGCCTCTGGGGTTGCACCATGTCTGAGAAGGAGCTGGCACCAGAAAGGATGTCGATATATGGTTGCAAATCATCAGTATTATCAGTGGAAACCCTTGGAATTATATCAGTGCAAGAGCTCTCCCATTCTCTTCCCAGTTCAGAAGTTTCTATTGGCAGAATAATAAAAATCCCACATCACATCTCATGCATTTACACTGCAAATTCCAGAGCCCTGGCTGCCCTGCCACATGGGTCCCAAAGCACCACAGCCCTGCTGCTTCCCATCTGCTGCCAGCCCCTCCTGACCACTCCAGCAGTGTGAAAGGCTCCGTACCCCACCTGGAAGATTCCTTTCATTTAAGACCCCTTCCCAGAGCTGGGCCTGTGGGAGGAGGCTGACACACAGATGCAAAGCTGTGCTACAGCCTTGCAGGACTTTGCTGGGAAATATAGTGGGTGCTATGCGAAGTGATGTGGTGGCTCACAGGACATAGGAGCTGCTCCTGTGCCTTCTAAGTCTGGACCTGAAAGATTAATGCCAGCTCTTTAGGTTGTGACATAAAAACCAGTCTCTTAAACCACAGCCCCTCGCACTGTCCAGCAGATTGATGTTGTTTGCAGACTCTTTAACCTGCTAAACGACTAAGATATTCCAGAATATTGCAGCTGCCTGTCTCTCCCCCTTTCAAATCCTCTGAAAACAGAGAGCTGCTGGCAGTGTTTCGCTCCACCGGGCAGTCCTGGCCATCCCATGACACCAGCATGCTCCATCCTTGTTTCCCCTTGTATCCATCTCCTCCACTCTGGGATGGCCACCCTGGGTTTCTTGCTATAGACCGAATGGCACTCAGTGAAGAGGATGAGTGTTTTCAGCTCTGCCTCCAGCTGCTTCTTACCCCAACCCAAAAAAGTATTTCTTCAAGCTCCATGTCTTTAAGACTGCAGGAAATAAGGTGAGCTTGACTTGCCAGCCCATGGCTTTGGCTGCTTTATTGCCTAATGGGCATATATGGATTGAAGTGTAATTGTCATAAGAGCATTAGGTAATGAACTATGAGCATGGCAATGGGGTTAACAAATGATTTGCTCTTCCAGAGAGTCACACCAGAAAGCTAACAATCTTCACTGAAAGTTCCTTCTTTTATTCAGGGCTTTGAATACTATGAAATCTGTCAGTAAAATAAATACCATGTTAGGCAATAATAATACCCTGCTGCTAAATTAATATCTAAGTGACATTATAGAAGGATTTTCATTATAAAACTGATTTTCTTTCTGGCCAATATATTGATCAATGTGGACTGAGTATCATTTTGTCTACCAGTTGTTGCTATTCTCAAGTGTGAATTAATCTGAACCAGGAGCTTTCTTGGCTCACAAGCCACTCAGCTCTCTGCATAAAGCACTGTTATTTTACACAGTCCCTGTAAACTGGAGCATTATATCAACTATGGTGAGCATTTTCTTATGATGCTCACTAGCAAAGTTGTAATGTTCATTTATGAGTGGGACCATAGAGTTACTGGAGCAAAATACTCCCACAATACTGTAGAAAATTTCACAGGATGGCAATAAATGTGAAATGACAAATGAATTGCAGCTCAGTAGAGCAATTGTGGCTGATACAAAGTCACTAGTGCAGTCATAGCTGCCCTGCATGAGGGATGACAAGGATGATGGTATCCAAAAACCTCCATTTGCCCGATGTCAAAGTTAAGACTTTCTTGCCACAATATCACTTCTCCCCCTTTGCTTTCTGCAGTTACCTACAGCAAGGAATATTTTCCAAGGTGCAAACCAAATTGTTTTTCCTTGTTTCACCCCTATTTGTTGTTTGTTCATCTTTCTGAATAACTGCTAGGATTAGTCATTTGTTCTCATTGGTGCTCACATGCTGCCTGTGTCTGGAGGACTTTGAGGCTAGCTGGCAGCAGAAGGCAGGCTGTAGGCCAGAGACTTTGTTCTGGGCTACATTGTCCTGACCTGCAGGTGACCATGGCTGTTAGACCCTGCTTTTCTGCAAAATGAATTGAAGGCTGGTCAGCCATGAGGCTTCTCTACTAAATGTCTTGTTATGCTTCATGCACTGTGTTTGTAGCTTTTCAGCCAGTTTTCAATCCATGTGACAATGTTCATTTCCAGGCCAGTTTTGATTATTATTCTTTGGTGTGAGATACCCTATCATTTGCTTCCCTAAAATCCCAGAATGTTTCCTTTACGTCATTGCTTTTGTCCAGTAATAGTAAAACTCCATCATAAAATGTAATCAAGACTGTTTGGCAAGATCTTTCATTTAGAAACACATGTGGCTTATTGCACATAATTCCACTGCCTTCTTGATGTTTCATGATCATATTTTCAATCTTAATGTTGTATTAATGTGGAGGGAAGGGAGGGACACACACACGTTTGTTTCATATCTGACCAATCATTTTTTCATGCATTTACACTTCCTATAATGTAGAGCACATATGCAAGGGAGCTGTGTAATTTTTCCATGTGGTTCAGGCTGTTTGTTTATTTTGTCATTAGTTCTCAGTGAGAAGGTCATCCCTTCCCCCAGATGTTTATTACTTTTCAAACCAAAAAAGATTTCTCTCATAACTTTCATTGCAGACCTAATACTTGTAAAATGCATGAATGATGCCAACACAGTAATGGTTTCAAGAACTTTATATACACAGAGCTGGTTTACCACCACACCACGGTTCATCACAATTTAGTAGAAAGCCATAGCTTTTAATTAGTAAACCAAGTTTTGGCCAATTTGAAAACACACTGCATGGGGTGTGAGGAGAGGGAATGTGTAAGAGATTTGGGAGAGATTTGATGCACTGATTTCTCTTAGTTTTCCTATTTGCTTCCATTTTTTAAGTTATTATCATATATTCCCTACAAGAAGGAAAAAAGAATGACAAACAGGAAACATTTGGATGTTGACAAATTGGAAAAGACTAGTCTAAATCTGACAATTCTGTTTTCAGCCTTAACCTTTACACCTCTCTGCTCCTTTCTTAAGTATATATATGTCTCTGAAAATGTAGGGTGCATAAGCATGGAGGTTTCTGAGGTTTAAATATATTATCTCTACTCAAGAATTTTCTCTCTGCAGAGTTTTTGATTACTGTGGGTGTACTCAGCTACTTCTGCATAGGTTATTACTGACTGCAAGGAGAGCAGGCTTCAAAATAAGCTTATATATACATTATAGAGGACTGACAGGGACAAGTTAATACATTGCAGTTTCAGGTATCTATGAGCCTGAGGGTGTATTTATGTACATGTTTTTTGCCTTTGGAAGCCTTATAGATATGTTTCCTTGAGGAAATGAAAGATGTATATTCAGTATATAATGTAAAAATGATCTAGTTGTGTGGAAGGGGTTGGCTCATATTTCTGATATGTCTGAAGTTGAATTTCTTCAAATAGAGTCTCTATTTTTGCCTTGATAGCATGAAAATGCTGGTGGGACTTGCTAGAGAAATTTATTTTGCTAGCCAAAAGCTGAGTAGGCATCTCTGAGCAGCAGGTGGTAAGAACAAGAGATAGGCTGAATTAAATCACCATCATGCACAGGATTTGATTTGAAGAGAAAGAAATTGTTTTAATGACATCAAATTCCACTTGTGACTTTCTTCTCAGCAGAGACAAGTTGTAACTACTTTATGTTGAGCAAAATATAAATCTTTTGATCTGGTACTATAATAGTCAAAATGTCAGAGATAATGTTACTTGATTTAGAGTTTGTGGCATCCACTTGATAAGGAAAAGTGAGAGCCATAGTATAGAGCATCTCAGCAATAATCCTACCAAGTGTCAGGACAGAAAAAGTTTGTTTCTTTTCCTCACTGTGGGATTTTTACTACAGACAAGTCCTAAAACAGGATTTTATGTCAGTTGTCCTGAGGGCAAGGTTATCAGCTATCTGCAATTCAGCATTTTTTAAGTTTGTCCCAGAAATATTTTCAACGGAGTCTGCTGCACTTTCAGAGAAGCCAAATGTCATACTGATCACCATGCCACATGCCTGGACAGGCAGACTTAGGGCTTGGCTGAGACGTGCAGTGAGTCACCTGTGAGAGAGATGTGACTTTTCAATATCTCAGGGATGGGGAATGCAGAGCCTGTCTCTAAATTAAGTTATCCTCTGGAAAACTGCTGAGTCAGACTCTAAATTAACTCAAAACTATTTTCTGTTCTGAAATCATAGCGCTCGGATAAATTGTTCAGCTCATATGGTACAACCAGAAGCAACCGAATGGGGAACAGTGGTGCCCACACACACTACCAAGGGGCAGTGTCCACGGGAGGGGAAGTAATTGGGGATAATCAGGCTCAAGTCTGAGGGAAATCTGTGTCACTAAATTCATTATTAAAAATGTAAGTAACATCTCAGACAAGTGAAGGTTTAAAATTTTTTGGATTCTCAACATCACTTTAGTTAAAAAACTTACTAAAATACAGCTTAATTCATAAAATACAGCTGCATGTGTAGAAGTTGTAAAAATCCATGCACCTTCTGACACATTGTCTTGGCTAATATTCAGAAAGAATCGAGTCATTAAGTATTCTGGTAAAGTATCTCACAAATACTGCAGTAGACAGGAGTCTCAGCTGTCCTTTGCACCTTCCCAGCAACACTGTGGTCACCATCCCTGGAGACCTGCAGGAACAGCCTCAAAGCAGGGATGCTGTGGGTCCACCCCTTCCCACGTTTGTAATGGCTCTCAGGGGAAATAATCTTTCAAGGTAACAACCAAAATGTATTTCTGTAAGACTGATACTCTCGAAATTTTTTATTAAATAAGACTCAATCAAAAAAAAATTAAATTCAACACCCTTTCATGAGTTTTCTGCTGCTTAAACTGGCTTTGGGGGAGGTGATTGTTATTGACGGTTTAGCTTCTTATGTAAAAACAAAGGATTTTGAGGGAGAATTTCTTTTCTATCTGTTAAATTGTGTATGAAAGGATTTGGAATGATATGCAAACGTAGAGAAGAAAATAGGCAGTAATTGTGTGGAAAATAGACAGTAATTGTGTGTAAGCCTAAAGAAATACATATTTTCCAGTTGTTTATGATTGTTGTCATCCACGGGCAAGGTGATTGTAAATGACGTCCCTGTCTGTGCCTGTCTGTAGTCAGCTTCCCACTTCCCACCATCAGAAAAGACAGGAATGCTTCCATTGTCCTTTCTAGGTGTGACTTCTTAGCATGGTGTGTTCATGCATTACTCATTTTCCCCCTCTTCATCTGTCAAAACTCAGTGTCATGCTATACCGGCTCAGGCTTTCTGGATAAAAAGATTGGCAGATCAACAGATTTATACCTTGATCACCACAAGATAGTAATAACATATTTCTTTCCCCCATGCCATAATGGGAAGGTTTCCTTTAGAGTAAATCAAAGGCTCTATAATCTGTCCTGCTGGTCCTGGAGGGTTTGCTTCTATGCAATTCTGTCTCTGCACATTGCTCATTCCCTCACACGTACACACATTCATGTGCACAGATACCTAGCTGGATTCATTATTTTCCTGTCCACTGCCTACTCTGGTCTTTTCCTGCAGTTTTCAGCCAAGGGCTCTGGCCGCCTGTGGGGCAGCATTGCCCCAGTGTGCAAGCCCTTGCCCCACCCTCTCAGCAAGCCCTTCATGTTCTGCTCAGCCTGTCCACAGGCAGCAGCAACAGGAGCCAAACAGGTGGTCTCTGCCTCCAGCTGGGAAGAGGGCTTGTATCCTGCAGCTGGAGAGACAGGAGATGTCCGCAGTCATAAAATCCAAACTGTATGATCTTCATAAACCCACACAACTTTATCCCCACAGGACAGATGAGTCCAGCATGTGCGTTGGTAAAAGGAGGAGAGCAGCTGGACTGGGAAAGAGCTGCTACAGTCCCCAGGTAAGGGTGAGCATCCTGAAAGTCAAACCTGGGACTGTGCTTTTCGAGCTGGACTTGTGGGCTGGATGGATGCTGTTATTTGCTGCATCGTTTGTGGCCAGATAGGATAATTGCCATTTGATCAGAGCACACATGGTGTTGTACTGCAGTCATAGCAGCTTCAGGGAAGTAGCAAGTCCACATTGCTTTCCAAGAAATCATTTCAGTCCTGCTGCCCAGAGCTCGGCTTTGCACAGCACATCCAGGCAGCTGGTTTGCATGAAGACCCCATCACCTGGGAGTGTGCCAAAATCCCTCAAATGCCTGTCCCTGAGCTCAGAGGATACCTGGGAGGACAACTCTGCCTCTCACTGTGTCTTTGCTGGCAATGGCAGCAGCAGAAGACAGGCCACCGCTTCACAACTCTGCTGCATACCAGGTCACTGCTGGCAAGAGATTTTGTGGCTTGGCCTCTGAAGTCAGGGTTTGTCTGTGGATATTTCTGAATTATGTCGACAAGATGGAAGCTATAAACTGCTGAAAGTGAAGACATTTGCAAAAGAGGCCAGAGAAAGCAAATCAGTCCTTTTTTTTTGTCTCCACTGACACCCATCCCTGTGTTGGTGTGTCAAGCAGAGATGAACATTTCCTGAGTAAGAAATCATATGTTGATCTGGCTAACAAATTGCCAGAGCCATTCTATGAAGTGTCTCAGACACTAAATCTGAAATCAATTCCCTTTTCTGACCCCAAATCTTGCTTTTTTGCATCCACAGTTAATCATTCCTACTTCTCACACCTTGTGTCATGACATGAGCCCTACCTTGGGAGCCTAACAAGGTTGCCCCTCACCATTTCCATTCTCTTGGGCCTCTCTTATTACCTGCCTCTGATAAGAGGCTGCCCACACACTGGCACTTTTACATCCCTGCAAATATACCCTGTATTTCTCGATGAAGCTGTCTGCTGACTCTAAAGGCTGTCACTTACTGCACATAGCTACTTCTCCATGCAAAGGGTCCAGTTCCTCTGTTGTGCAATCTATCCATTTGATCTTCTGACAGAAAAAAGAGACATTTGCCATTTCCTCAGCATGCAAGAGACAATCAGCCTTTCTGTGCGGTAATGACTTGACAGAAATAATGTACAGTCCTTTCCTATTCTTAGAATAAAGCAGTAGCATGTAATTCACTCTGAAAATTGTCCCCACACTTTCTGCACGTGTACTCTCAGTAGCTTTTTGAGATGCCTACAGTTATAAAAAAGGTGAGGATTATGGCTTCCCTCCAGAATTGTACTGCTGGATATCAGGTAATGTTAATACATCAGAGCAACTAGTTGCATGCTGGATGAGTAATGTGTAAAGTTAGGCACCTGTTTTGAAACTGTTTGTCCCATTTAACTTCCAGTGAGTCATCTACTCTGCTGTTTCCTTACAGCTCAAGTTATTGATACTTTGCCCCTTACAGTGGTCTCCAATGCTGCCTTTCCTGTTTGTCCAGCCAGGCTGGGCTGACTGCTGGGGCTGAAGGGCCCCATATGCAGCGTCACCAGGGCTTACACGCTGTGTCCCGTGGGTTTTGTGACCTCAGCCAGACCCAGCACTGCGGGGCATGAGCTTTGCTGTGCCCAGCCTGTGGTCCAGCCAGCCCATGTGGTATCTTCCAGACAACCCTCACTCACTTCCTCCCCAGTACTTTTCCATTTGCTCCCTGATGTACCTAACCTTATTTCTGAGGTTTGCTGAACATGCAGCCAGCTTCAAGCAAACCGCGGAACCCAAACAAAAGAAAACTCATTCCTCATTTTCCTGACCAGACCCAAACAACAACTATAACACTTCCCCAATTTAAACATGTGAGATTTGCCTGCCAGCCACTGCAAAAAAAAACCAAAAAAAAAACCAAACCAAACCAAACCAAATCATCCTCTCTGGGAAGCAGTGGTCAGGCTGATATACAGTGCTGCACATCTCTCTGCATATCATGCCCCTGCCACCACTCTTGGGTATCCAGACACTGGATCAATCCCTTGCTCCCTTGGTTATCCAAGGAGTTGCAGCTAAAATCTTTTTGACCTCTTGAGTATGTTTTTTTGCACTGTGCTCTGGATTTACTGCTGATGTGGAGAGCTATTTCTTGTAGATCCTGTGGCACTGTGGCATCTTCTTGATGCTCTCTGTGTGGAAAGTACCCACTGCCCTGGTGCACCTGCACAGCCCCTAGGCACCATCTGCTAGAGAGCTCTTGTCATTTGGGCTCAAAAAAATAAACCCGCTGTATCCTTTGATTGCCTCAGAAGAGTAAATTTCCTTGCTTTTAGGTAGCATATTGTTTTAAAATGGGGTGTTCTGCAAATAGGTTTGCTACAAGCAAAATAGAAAGCCTTGGACCAGCAACCCCAGCCAATAGCTCATGAAAGTGAAGTGAGCCTAAAGTTCTGTGCACAAGTTCACTTTTTGAGATGTGTGTGGAAATCCAGTCCTTCTATGCAACTTCCTTTTTGCTGAAGTCCTCAGGATAACACGGACTGGCAAACCATAGGCTGTTTCTATTCTAGGGTGGCCTGTAAGAAATAACTGTGAGGTTCAGCAAAACAACAGCAGCCTCTGGAGACAGAGAATATCAGCAGCATGGCTCTCCTGTTCCCTTTGCCCTTTCTGCAGGCACTCAGCCCCAAAAAAGCCACTGGCTTTCCTCCTCCTCCTCCATGCAAAACTTCTTTCCTTCTTCTTTCTTCACCCTCACACATTTACCTTTCTCCTCTCTGTTTCCTTCCATGCTGTGGTGCTTTTGCACTGACCAACCTGTCTGGTGTTATTCTCTCATCCTTCTCTCAGGACACTGCTGTTCCAGTGGCTCAGCATCTCTGGCTGTCCTAGAAAGCCACCTTTTCGCTGTCTGACCCTCAGATCACTCTTCCACTTGCCTTGGAAAGTGCTCATGTCCTGCCCAACCATATTCCACCATATGGCACTGCATCCCCCTGCTTTATCTCATGGAAAATATCAAGATAATCAGACCTGCCTCACTGTGATTCATGTAACCATCTGTCTGGGCTTCCCACTGTTCGAGTGCTCTGATACTCACCCTGCTAGCCAGAATGTAAGTGGGCTTTTACTGTCCAAATTTCTTAACCTAAACAAACATGAAAGGCCAAATTCTGCTCTGGGCTCCGTTTGCACAAATCCCATTTGTGACATTAAATGGGGCTGTTAGAATCAGTGAGAGCATGGAGTTTGGCCCAGAGTTTTCTAGCTGATTTATGGTGTCCATCTGGCTGCTCTTGAACAAGGAGAGCCTGGCCTGAGCACAGTTTTTAAACAACACGGTTATACAGAAAGCTCAGCTACAGCCACAGACGTGTTTGATACCAGGAATGATGACACAACTCAGTCCCTCCTGCGTCATTTTTCCTTGTCTCCTGAGCTTTCAGGCACTGCCATCTCCTCAAGTAGGACCCTGTCTTAAGTAAACCCTCTGAAATGGGAATGATGAACTTTTGAAGAAAGCTTTGCTCTGGCCAATTTAACTGCTACTGGCACTGCTTCCGTAAAGCACTCTTCACCATGGGTTATCACACGTGTCTTCAGCTATGGGGAAGAAGCTGGGAGATAAACTGGTTGTCTCCCAGTTCTCCTTAATACCCAAAGTATTGGTTGCAGTTAGCAGGACCGTGAGCAGACCTGATCTCCTGAAATTAATGCTGCAGCATCAGTGCTCCTGACATCCCTTTCCCCAATGACATCAGCCATGCAGAGATTTACTTCTCTGCCTCAGGACAGTGCTGCAATGGGATCCAGCTCCCACAATATAGTGCTGCAGCACCGTGTGGCATTATCTTCCCTGGGGAATCCAGCTCTCCCTGGGATCCATCTCCTGGCCCCATCTGCATGGCTGCTGAGAGAGCCCAGCCCTGACTTGCAGGAAGTATTCCACTGAGATCTGGAGTGAGATAGAGGTGGAAACACCTTTTGTACCCAATGAAATGGGGCACCATCCCAGTGTGTATGACAAGCAGTGACGGGTATACCTGAATCAGACCCTTTCCAGTCACTTTAGGAATGAAGAATTTAAATCCTCCAGGATGCAACCCTTGAAAAATTATGTTGTGTGGCCTGCTTTTCCAGCCAGGCTGTCCAGCTTGCACCACTGGCCTAGCAAAAACCCAACAGCACACAGTCAGTCCAATTTCTGGTGGAAATGTCTTAACATTGAAAATGAAAATTTTTGAAACTGAAATCTATGTATTTTCATCATATTGAAAATAAATGGCTCCTATAGTTCCTTATGGCCTTTGTGACATGCCCAAAATCTGCAATATTTTAAGACCTCTGTTCTTGAAATCCAGTGAACATCAGAGAATCTTGGCTTGCCTTTAAGAATTAAAAAAGCTCCTTTTCCTTGACTTTTCAAAAAAAAAATCCTGATATCGAAACAAAGGAGCCTGCAGTGTAGAGGTTATAAAATCAGTCAAAAAGCAAATAAGAAGTGATATGAGCCTTAATTTAAATTTAAAAGTCTCAAAATTTCTGAATGCCAGGAATTGGTGACACAAAATTTCCATACAGACAATTAAGTGAGTCTTCTAATCAGTCAGTATGATAGAAAGTCTTTTGGATGCTACCCACAGGATTTGTTATTTTTATAACTCTTGGCTCGTTTAAGTTATTTTTTAAATTATTCTATCTCATTACAGTTTGATGTTAATTAGCATATAGCTGAAAAAAGAAAATGTGTTAAATCTGAAAACCAGGGAGAAGCAGAAAAAAAAAGCCCGAAGTTTCCAAAAGCAATGCCATCACAACCATGTTTCCTAATCATTTCATGCAGAAATTAATCTGAAAGAAGTGTCAAGAACCTACACTTTCACCTTTTTGCCTCAAGCCAAGAAAGTCTCAGAACTTCTCAAAGAGGGCTGCGGCTCAGGTGTGTTCAAAGCGACCCATTATAATCAATTTTTTAAAGACTCTTAAGAAGCAGAGGATCTGGAGCTCTTGGGTCATTCCCATGTTCCAGCACTTCCCATGGGGAGCAGGGTCTCCCCGTGTTCCAGCACTTCAGCACTGCCTAGCCTGGCCATGCAAGTGACAAAGACAAGCTCTTGGGCATCACTGGGAGAAAGATCTATCTTTTTGGTGAATTGAAACCCAGGACTTAAATATCTTTTTTTCAAACAATAGGGGACCTTGGGGAGAAGATGTGAAAGCAAAGGGGGAAAACTCAGTCCTGCTGTGTGTGCATGCAGGTGACTGGGTTCCCACAGAAGCAGACAGACTCCTCTGCTCATCAACTTCTGCTTTTTGGGTTCAATCTGAATCTGATGTAAACTGGTACCCAAATAATAGGACAAAAAGGAGAATGTTAGAAGGCACCTCAACTCTGCATTTGCATCCTTGCCATCCTCCCAGGCTAGACCATTCTCCCCCTTCACTGTTTTCCTAGTATCTCCCTCAAGAGAACTGGCACCAAAAAAAAAGAGGCATACAATAATAAAGATAACTGCTTAAAATTTTCCTCATTATTGACTTTGCCTCTTCTCTGCCCTTAAGACATTATTTAATCCCTTTCAGTATTTTCTTGCCTATTCTATGCCATTCTTTCCGACCTTGCAAATCCATCTGTTGTGCAATGCAGTATTAAACGCGCCCCTGCCAGCTGGATGAACTGTGCCTTTCCCCCTTATCCACTAATGCAGTAAGCAAATTCATCAGGTCTGACCCACAGTATTTCACACGAGAGCCTCTCACAAGGCTGGAAAACAGAAGTGTGCAGCCCGAAGGCTTTACTGAAGACAGTGACATTCTTCAGCCATCATCCATAACCCAGTCCTGCTCTCCAGCACGAAGTGAGAGTAAAATTAATGTCACTGAGGTGACACATGATTGGTTCTGGCAAGGATGGGAAGTCATTCGGTTCTGGCACTTAAAATGTAAGATTTTATTTGCTTTTAATGTTCTCACACCTGGGGAAGCTCCTGTCTTCCCTGTCAGCAAAGGCCTCACACAGCACAGTTGGTGAGGCAGGGTGCTGTGTCCGGAGCTGAGCCGGCTGCAGCCACCCAACCGTTCCAACCAGAAGGTGTGACAGCAGAGGGCTGGAAAGCGCCTTGGGACATCACACAGTCCAAACCCCACACTGAGACAGGCTGTGAGACATCCAGACTGTCCCTGATGGATGTTTCTCTGACCTTGTCTTAAAAAATTTTTAATTATCCTTCTAATTAGAAAGTTGTAAAATTAAACGTCTCTGGCTGCAAAATTTAGCTAACTACCACTTGTGTGCCAGTCTGGTCCTTAGGGAGGTAATGTAACAATGGATAAGAGGAGTTCTGAGAGCTCATTGGTATTTTATAGGGGTTCAGGGTCAAAATCCAGGCCAAAGTAAGTATTTCATTACTGCGTTACTAGTGAAACTGTTATAGACACAGTCACATTTTTTGGAGGATGAGAATAGATGGTAAAACAAATGAGCATCTCAGAGCATGGAGGTGAGCAGTGCTGCTTCACTCATCTCTCCCCGTGTGCCAGGAGAGGAGTGTGCTTTTCTAGTCTGCCCTGGGCATGTCCCTTATAAATTCTGTGCTCATGACTATTCAATGTGATGTCCCTGTAGAGAAAGAAAAAAATGTGAATTTTAAGTAGCAAAATTCAGGTTTTTTATCCATTTTCCTCCAAAACGCATGATGACTAAAGTGTTACAAAACACAAAACATTTCCATTTTTTTCCATTTTTTCCATTTGTTTCCCTGATTTTTCTGACAGTCTCTGCTCTCATTCCTGCCCCTTGCAAGCCAAGGGGTTGGTTGAGTAATTCCATTGCAAGTTCCCTCTCTAACCTCAAAGTATTTCCAAGTTCTCTTCTCCACTTTCTCCCACTTTTTTCACATGTGAACACCAAAACTCCCATTTATGTGCAAGGGTAGCTATTGGCCTCTGACCTGAGAAAAGCTCGACCAGAAATTGGTAGTTTCACCAAGCTCTATTAATGGAAATAATAAATAATATGTCAGATGGAGCAGGTTTCAAACTCCTACGAGACACTAACATGGTCTAATGTCTCCTTGGAAACACTGCAGCGCGGGGGCTTGGCAGAGTGTGGCGTGATACTACAGATTGTGTAGTGTGGGACTACTCTAGCGGCTGGCCACTGCAACTGTGCATGCACTCCTTCAGGGCTTTCTGTACCCTGCCTGCTAAAGACATCCATGCAGAGACCAATTTCCAAAGCTAAAAACTGTGATCTGTGTTTCCGGCTTTTTCAGACTCAAGCAGCAAGGGCACAAAAGGCACTTATTCCCAAATTATGCAAGTTTTTATGCAAGGGTTTCAGCACATGCTGATATATTTCACTAGACATCTATAGAGACAGTCATGGACCGGAAGCTAAGCATGTCTTTTGATGAATCGTGACCCACATTTAATGTTTAACTTGAACAGACTGGCTTTCTAGTACCAAAGATACTTATGGGGAATGTTGTGCTCAGACACTAAAGAAAAGCTTTACTTTCTGGTTGCTTTGGCATGAATAATGCATTTTTATCATATTTCCTTTTTAATTTTAGGTAAAGCCACAGATGCATTTGTACACAGCAAAATGAGATAAACTGAGAGAAATATGTCAGGACAGATTGCAAGAAGAGGTGATATTTAGAGTGGATGAAGCAACCCACAATATGAGATGCTGGTAACTTGGACTCCTATGTACCAGATTACATTAAAAAAAAAAAAAAAGCAACAGAGCAAGGTTTTTTTTTCTCCTTCCTTCTGAAGAGTCACTTTCAGGCAAGCCTCAGGAATTAACCTGTGATCCTTCCACTAGACCAGTGGAACTTCTCTGGGCAATCTGTGCCTCACCACCCTCACAGTAATGAATTTCTTCCTTATATCAAATCTAAACCCACTCTCTTTCACTTTGAAGCCATTTCCTCTTTTTCTACCACTACATGCTCTTGTAAATAGTCTCTCCATCCTTCTTGTAGGCCCCCTTTAGGTACTGGAAGGCTGCAATGAGGTCTCCCCAGAGCCTTCTCTATTCCAGGCTGAACACCCCAACTCTCAGCCTTTCCTCATAGGAAAGGTGCTCCATCCCTCCAATCATCTTGGTGGCCTATGCATGATGAGTAATTCCCTTGGTTTTGTATGCATGGGATTAATTTGGATGTGGTTCTCTGTAGGAATGAGTCTTATGTGTCATTATTATTAACATAAACATGTGTTCAGCATCAACATAAAGCTGTTCCAGCCACAACCACTGAAATACAGCCACTCTGTCCTCACTCCTTGCTAGTGTATTTCTGAACAGGTTAAAAAGGAAGATAAATCACCCTGCACAGAAGCAGCTAAAACTGCAAAGAGTGGCAAAGTTAGCCGTGTATCACATTTTCCTGTTTATTGGTCCTGGCAAGGCTAGAGAGCTTATAATACTCAGTAGCACAGGTGACAGCAAGGGCACGACAGTCTGTGTGGCAGTGTCTTTCTGGTCTAACACAAACACACAGGCTATTTATTTCTACATATTAATGATGTGATCTCTCAGAATGAAGGCACTGAAGAATGATAGCTTCTGTTCCTGGAGGGTGGAACAGGTCAGTAAAAAGGGAAGACACACAACCTTGGTGCTAACCATATCCTAATAAAATCCTGTATTTAGGAGTGAATTTCTTCCACACAGCACAGCAGTACAAACTTCCCTACTATAGCATCCTCCAGAGCTGCTCAACACTGACCTGGAGAATTCCACCTCTGGGGCTGAGAAACAGGATGGTATTCTGGTTTTCAACTCCCTTATGCTGTAGTGAAATATTTCCAGTAAAAATAGGAGCTGTTCAATGTGTGGCTCAAACATTTGCTGAATGACAGCAGCACTGGGACTTTGCAGTTTAGAAAATTCCTTGTTCACCCTTATGCGATGTGTGAGATCATGGAAAGACAGAGCAATTTACCTTCTGCCTGCCAAACACCCAGTCACCATTTAAAAATTTTACAGCATCCCTTAGTGGATATATATTAGCACCATTTAACTACTTGCAGATATTTTTCAGAGAAAGCAAATTAGAAGTGTGAAAAACGAGATAAACAGGACAGCCATCTTAGCAAGAGGAAGCCACAGAAGGAGGGCAAGCGAGTCTTGGGAAACAATTCTCCTCAAATGAGCAAAGAAATGCCTTTTTAGGTAAGTACATGTTCACTTATTATGTAATGCTACCACCACTTAAAGAAATGTGAATGTTTTTGGGGCACTAACAGGAGAGAACATTTCCCTGGTTAATCTGCATGCTGCTAGATAAGTCCTCAAGTGTCTCTTGTTGCTGACAACAGGGTCAAACAAGTGCAGCGGAGTCCATCCTTGTGGCTGCTGAGTCACCAGTCCCATGAGGAGAAGTGGGCAGAAGTCAGGGATGGAGAAGCTCTGTGTGGCAGCTTCATGTGCAGGAGATGACCCTGGGACAATGGAGGAGCTGTGAACATGGCTCTGGAGGTTGGTGGCTTGAGTCCAGCGTCACAGTCGGCTGAGAAAGCAGGGAAGTACCGCTGTGATTGTGTGGATCAGCTGGCCAGGCACACGTACAGCCCTGCACCACGGGCTGGGAAAAGTGCCTGTGCACTAATGAGTACAGAGACATGGCAATTAGCTTGTAAGCGCTTTGGATTAGGACCATCTGTGCCATGCTCGTACTAAACCTGCTGCCACGGGCCCTCAGCCCGCCTGGCTGAAATATTCCTGCAGGACAAACACCCCGAGCAGGGAGCTCACCCTTTTCCTGGTATCACTGCATGTCTTCTTAGACAAAGCAGGGAAAACAATTATTTTTCAAAAGAACATTGTGTTATAACAACTCTGAGCATTATAAGCGGTTAGAACTGCTCAGACCAAGTCAGTCCTGAACTCAGTAACACTTTCCAGCCGAAGAGCACAGCAGAAACATATGCTGGTTTTTGGACAGGAAGGGAGAAGATGGACTGAAGACAATTCTGTGGAAGATTCAAGTACATTTCCAGGAAAAGATAAATGATTCATCACACTTCTAATAGTGGCTATAGCCCTAATGCAAAAGCAGTAGCACAGCACAACCAGTCAGATTAATTAAGAAAGAGCAGAATGACATCAATTCTGATAATCAGAGAGAGGAGAAGAGTTCTGGTGAAGTATTTTCAGGGGAAATGCTGAAACTTTACAGCATACAATCACCAAATCAGAATTTAGAGCTCAAAACCTGCATAAAAGAACAACCAGGAGAGATGTCCTGAAAACCATGAGGGTCCAGTCCAGTACTAGGGGAGCTGCTCATGCCCTCTGTTCCCAAGATTAAGAATTCTATTCATTGTACCTTACAGTCTAACAGTTCATGGTAGAAAATATTACAAAAATATTTTTAAGAAAATGTTCCTTAAAACATTTTCATTCCTTTTGCTTTTTTTTTTTGTAAGATAGCCCACACTTTATGGGGAAAGGACATGTGCAACTAGTCTTGAATCCATCAGGAAAAAATGCTGTCCACCATCTGCCAAATATGTTTGATCATTCAACCTATCAGTAATGAAATGGCAGTGATTTTGAGACAGAATAATAAGACAGGAGTCTGGCATGGTGCGTGATGCCTCTGGGGCTGTACATTATAAGTTTAGTTGTGTTAACATGGATGTGCTGCAGGATCAGCAGTGCCACCTGGCATTGTACCATCCTATGTAGGCACTGCAGGATTTTCTCTTCACAAATCCAGCTGTGCTTTTAAAATCCAACAAAAATTAAGAAAATCATGCAATTGCTGTATATGATATATCTAACTATGCTTTAGGATCAATTTTATGTGGAGTTACTGGCTATTACTGATCTCACTGGAGTAGTCCTTGGTTCCAATGAAATCTTGAATTAAGTTCCTAGAAACTTCAGTGAAGCTAATGGTTAATGCCTTTTCTTACTGAGTTTAAAGAAGTCTCATTTCTGAGCACAGAGCAGAATCTAAGAAAGGTCTAATGATTTAGATCATACTTGAGTCTCCAGTATTTCCCTGCACTCAGTGCTCTGCCCTGTAAGAGATTTTTCAGTGTCTTGTCAGGATCTCTGTCCCCTTTTCTCAAATGAGTCACCAGTCCCTCAGGAAGCTGATGCTTCCTCACCAGAACAGACAAATGTGTGGAAGATGGCATGGAGGTCAGGCACACAGTGGCAGCAGGACAAGAGCTCTCAAAGAGGACGGACAAAATCCCACATGCATTGAAACCTCTGCAGGCAGAGGGACTGGGCAGCACCAGAGTGCGTCCTTTCCTGCAGGTTCATCTGAGCTGTAATGAAACAGAGTGAAGGAGCAGTGATCTCATGGTAGGAACTCTGCTGGGTTGTCTCCTGCTCCTTTCCAGAGCACAATTCCTTCCACAGTACACACCTTGCTGATGTACCTCATTCAGTCCCCAAGGACACATCTCCTAATACCTGTAGCAGAGACCCATGTAATCTTAAACAGTGGAATGTTACCAAATATAGTCTAGCATGTCAAACCCTACAACCAGTATGTAGTGAAATAGTTCAATTCCGTCTCCTCATGTAGAAGTGTTGTGGGTGCACAACTCTCAGCTCGCTGTGAGCACCTTGTTGGAGCCCGTGACAGGGAAGCCATGTCACATTCAGCCAACATTTCTTTCCAGGACTGATCCATGTTCTGAAACATGGAGTCTCCCAGGCAGCTGGAGGTAGGGGGTCAGGCAGATTTTGGTTACCCAAGCAACTCACATGTTATGATTCCTAAACAACTGAGATGTTGGAAGGCTGAGGACACTTGAGGGAAATGATTATGGAAAACAGAAACAGTTTTCCAGCCATACAGTCACACTGTGGTAAGATCTGCATATTGACATGTTTTCAACTCCTCATCATTTTCTGCATGGCCAACAGATTACCAAATATCAGACCAGATATTTTATTTTCCTGTTTTCCCTTATGAAGTTCAGACACCAGCAAAAGAAGAACCTGCCTGGGAAGAGCACAGGGAGTGGGCTAGTTGGCCATGCCCTGCACAGTGCCGTGGCACAGTGCCCTCAGATGTGCTGCCTGCAGTCAGCCCCTCACAGCTTGCAATTCTCTCATTAGGCTCAAGGAGCTGCAGAATGCCAGCTAAGATTGTAAAATAGGATGATGAAGATTACTGAAGGTCAGGGCATCAGATCCTGATGGAGCACCAGTCAGCATTGCTGCAGGGACACAGACAGAGCAACTCAGTTCACTGGACACCAGTGACAACTGTTTGCAGACCATCCTCATCATCACATTTTGAAATTTTATTTATGTTTGCTTGGAAAAACTGTTCAAACTGGCAAAGGGATGTGCTTGGATCTCAAACACCAGGCTGATTTCCAGCCTCCGGTGATGATCAGTTTCCACTGCAAATCAGTGCCTGTAACCCCAATAACCTTCATTTAGTTTCACAGCTCCTGACCTGAATCAGTCCCTCAGTCATTTAATTTGAGGCTCATGATTAATTAGGTAGGTAGCTCATGTTAATCAGCCATTTGTTAACTGTCAAAATGCCCCCACCTCATGCAAGCTTGTGTTTGTCTAGCACAAGGTGTCCTGGCAAGGAGGAGCACGACAAGGAGCTGGTCAGGCAGATCAGTGGCTTTGAGTCAGCTCCTGTCATGTATTTCAGCTTTGGCAAAATTAGTCCACATTCTCCTTTTCATCTCTACCTACCCTGAACTGTATTTGCAAAGGTTAGCTGGCACTCACGGCATATAGCACTAACAGAAATGCTGACAATTACTTGAGATATGCTATCAAAATATTTTTGAGGCAGGTATTTTGCAAGTACAACATGAGTCACTTCTAAAGTCAGCCCCAAAGTAGCAGCCACTGTGATAAGCAGGATAAATCAAATCAATTGGTTTGACTCACATTTCTTATTCACCAACTTTGCAGTGATTTGTCTTTTCTGACATCAGGCTACTTGCCTGTACACCTTTCAGAGGTGAATTCAGAGAGAAATGCAGACCTAGAGGTCTGCTAAGCAACCCTATGCAGAAGCAAAAGGATTAAGAGTCACAGGACATAAGAAAATGTCATAAATGTCATAAAGCATAATAAAAATGATCCTACCTAGCTGACCTCTGACCATGGGTGGGTAAAGAAACAATTGTCCTGAGCAGGAACCACTCAGCTCTGAATATTCAGCCCATTGCCATGTGCCAGCTGACAAGCTAAACTAAGGGATTGCAAACTCCTTCAGATAAAAATGGACTGCAAGCCCCTTTGGATAAAAATGGACTATAACACCTTCTGCAGCAGTCCTAGATACCTAGTGACCAAAACCAATATAATACAAAAGCTTTCAGATTCAGACAAATAATCACAATTTGAAGTGTGACTGCCTCTTGGCTACCAAAAATACAGATAATTGAATCTGAAAGTTGTAAAATATGCAAAGCAGCCAGCTCCAAACAAGCTCCTGCCATTCCCCAGGAGTCTTCATCCAGCTCTAGAGTTAAGCAACATTGGAGTAGCACAAGCCAATTGAGATTTGAAAATTAGCATAACAGCCTTAATTCCTTTTGATTAATTTTTCGTGGTGATGAATTGACTTTTAACTTAGGATATGAATTCATAATTTTCCGCAACATTAACCAAATGACAGGATTTCAAAATCATGGTTATTCCTTGAGTAGTTAATTCTGAATTAAAATATTCACCCCTTTGTACAGCTGGTCCCCTTTTCTTAGATGAAGGTCAATGTTGAAGCTAAATCAAGGGAAGAAGCAAGTACTATCATATTTGTCATTAATTTAGCATCTGTAAGGAACATCCATACGCTGGAATTTTAAGTTCACAACTGTTTTGGAAACTGCTCTTTCTAGGCAGCATGCCATCACTAAGAGAACTCTTTTGTACCAGGAGTTCCTCATCATTCATTTCACTGATGAGATGTTTTGGGATGAATCATGCATTGCTAGAGTTCATTTTGAGGTTTGTCTTGTATGCATCCCAATGAGAAACATCCAGTTCTACCATGAAAAATTAGTCTGGTGCCCTGAGACATGGAGGTGACAAGCGGATATATCCCCTGATGATGAAAGAATGGAAATCTTGTAAGTTGTGTAGTTGGCATCATCACTTTTGAGAAAACTTTACACCTGAAAAACACCTGATAAAGCTATTAAACTCCAGGTACACTATTTTGCCCACCGGAATCAGCAGCAATGCACCACTAGACCAATATCTTTTGCTTTTAAACCCCTTTTTATTAAAAGAAAACAAGGCAAACCAGTTAAAAAACATCCTGTAATTCAGAACAATTGTGCCTGTGAGTATAGTAATCTTCAGGAACAGGAGAGGCAGGTTTCTCTTGCTGGCTGACGAACATGACCCATCCCCAAGATCAAGATTTCATTAGGATCTCTTACCTCAAACTATCATGGTTTTAAATTGTTCTGTCTGAAAACAAAAGGTAAGTTCCCTGTATTTCAGGCAGAGATGTCCAAAGAATGGCTCACTGCATGCTTGTGTCATCCTCTGCAAGAAAATCTTGTGTGACAAACAAACCAGAGAGGTTGTAGATGCCCTATTACTGAAAACTTTGAAGATGAGGCTGGATGGGGCTCTGTACAACCTGATCTACCTGAAGATGTTCCTGCTCATTGCAGGTGGATTGGACTAGCTGGCCTTAGAAGGTTCTTTCCAACACAAATTATTCTGTGATTAAAAACAGCTCTTGAAACAGGTATGAATAACTTAAATCTTTGATAGTAGTAGGTAAGTTCCTCCAAGCAGTGACAATTTAATATCACATGTACTTCTAGAGACTTGTGTATTTTTTTAAGGGCCTAGTAGCAGCTTAAAAAAATAAGGAGTTTGTAAGTGAAACTTGCAGCCTTTTCCCACTGGTATTAATTGGTCAGGCAGTCCGTGGATCAGTATGTAATGGAATAATTCGGGGGAAAAAAGCACATTTTCCATACTAAGTATGTGTGATGTCGTCACTGCCGAATGGAAATATTACAAGTATTGCAGTAAATTTTACCACAGACAGAAGTGGACTTTATTTCTACCAGCACCCATCATGCTGTGTTACCAAGCTGTGTGTATGCTTAAAGATGAAACCTGTTAATAGCCCAGCAGTCCTTCCTCCTCTGCTCCTCCATGTTCCCATCTCTCACAGCAAGGAACAGACTGCGATGGGGCCAGGGGACCAGACTGTCCCTCTTGTCACAGGCTGCACTGACTCAGCCAGAGCACGAAGCCACAGCCTCACCCTGTACCTTCATTTTCACAGAGACACTTCTGTTTCCCTCAAATAAACAGCCTCATGGAGCAGAGACCATGTGCATGTGTGTGTCTGTATGGAGGGGCAGACTGATGGTGCCCCTGTGCATAGTAATGATGTTTATACTCAGGATAAGGAATTGCCAGCATCCCCAGTGACAGTGTGCAGGCACCATCCTTCAGTGGGTGCTCACTTAGCACCAGCAGCAATGTACAGATGTTTCCCAAGTGCTGTGCAAGCTTTGCTACCCTTGTTGCAAGTGGGAGTTTTTTTCCAGGTCATAATCCCTGCCCCTCATCCCTCACCCCACCCTTGGGCCAGCTGTGGGCAGGGTTAGCCAGGTCCTGATGTGAACTACCAACAGGCTCATCAGAACTCAGATACCTGTGGATATCACCCACACTCGTGGATATCACACACAATCCCCCAACAAGCCACATGCCTCAGTTAGATGTTGCAGGAGGCTTCACCCTAAGCTGTCACAGAGGAACAAGATTTCTGGGGCACCAGTCCCCCCACCAAATGTCTTCCTTTCCCCTAATCAGAGACAGGTGAGATGTGCTCAGTGCTTGGTTACAGCAAGTTAACCGTGGTGCAGTTTTGGTTCATCAGCTCAGTACCTCAGCAAGGAGGTGACAGCTTGGGAAGCCCTCATAAATCATACCCTCAGCCTACCTGAACTGAGCAGCCTCCAAGTGCCCATGGTCAGGGAAGAGGAGAAAGTCAAGGCCTAAACTGCAGGTAAGTAAGTTTGCTTGTATGGCCTTATATTTCTAAGCAAAATGTGGCCTAGGAAATAAACGCTGGAAAGGGCTCATGAGAGAGAGTAACAAAAAAGTAGGTGAACAGAGCCACTGTGGCAGAGCATACATCTTATTGTTTGTTACAGTTCTCTGGTTGCTTCTTCTCATCATGTGCAATCATAGAAGGCCATGCTCCTCCCACTTGAGTTAATCAACATTTGCACTAACAGAGTAGAACACAGGATAAGCAGACACTCTAAAATATGTCCTTATTGACCTCTGTAATCCTCCCTGTACTTGTTAAAGGTGATGGCAATTTAATATGTACTATTCTGTTCTATTTAATATTTTTCTTTACATACCACTTCAGTTTCAGTTTCTGTCTGTTCTACCAGCAGAGAGGCAAAAAGACAGCCGTTCTGCCTTTGCTTTGCAAGGAAAAGGATAGAAGCCAGAAGTCTGGGAGAATAACAAAAAGCCATATTTATAAAAAAGTCACCTCCTTTCTCTTGACTTGTCCTAAATAGATTTATTAGTAACACAAGTGAGTACTCACAAGGGCACTGTCAATTTAAAAATTACTGCATCTCTGCCTGTAAAGTACTTACTGTCCCTTGCCACAGATAAAGCTGTAGCTCACTATAAATGAAAGCAAAGCAGAGGTAAAAGTCTGTGATATTTTGCTTCCCCCACCCGTTTGTGCATTCACACGCCCTCTCTATATCTTTGCAGCAATCTATTGCCTTTTTGTATCTACAATAATTCTCCCTCTTCAGAGGTTTGTTGTACAGTTGCAGAAGAGAGAAAAGATTTTCATTTTTTAAAAAAAGGTATCAGGAGGTGGGAAGAAGACAGAGACCCTTCCTGCACTTGTAAGTCAATTGAATGTAAATTGAAAGGTAAAACAGAAATGAAAAGAGCTTAAATTTTTGTCTTGCTACAATTTCTAGAAGTGAGTTCATTGCTTGTTGTTTGTTGCTGTGCACCATAATTCCTTATTTTTGTTAGTTGCTCCTGAATGTGCACCTCTAGAAAGGAAGAGGACCTACTGGGGTGGGGCAGAAGTATCCCCAGGGCCAGGAGTGGTGCAGGCTGCCCTATGCCCTGCTCCCAGCCCTAGATGTCCAAACAGCATGGATCTGCTGCCCAGCCATAGGCTGGCTCTAAATGCCATAAAACTTATGAATAGCAGCTTCTTGTTCCTGCCTGCTGGTGTTTGACCCTCTGCAGGTCGCATTTTCCAGATAATTGTTGCAGTTGGAAATCTGCTGTTTATAAGTGAAATGAAAATTGCCATTCTCCTGGCCATGGTCATGCAGGAGAAGGCACATCCCAGCCTAGGGCCACCACAGCCACCTTTCATGCCCCCAGTGTTTCTGGCTGAGGGATTTGCTGTGTGGTACAACACTTTCTGGCAATTAGCCCCGGGGAAACTTTAGTGAGCAATGCTGGGAGGATTGATCCCACCCTGGCTTCCCCTGCAGCCCCACAACACAGCTGGGTGCCCTATTTATTTAACTCCACAGATAAGCACATCCCTCAAAACCACATAAAGGTCCTGTCTAAGCAGAGTCAGGCTTCATACAGGAGTCTCCTGCCCACCACTGCAGAATCAGGTACTGCCACTCCTTGTCCTAGAACAACACAGAGAGACAGCAGAAGTGTCTGAAAAATTCCAGCAAGATCATTCATGATGAAATCAAACATTTTTTCTGGCATTAAATTCTAGCTCAAACTTTTCCTGTCTCCACCCCCATCCGACATCCAAGCTGTTGGAAACACACCACCTACCTGGTGTGAGGATGTTGGGCTGCAGAGGCTGTGCAACTTTGTTCGTTGGAAAGCTTTTCTGCCTTCCCCTTTGGAGACAAAACCAATGTGGGAGTGCCATGGCTGTGACAGCTCTGCCAGGTCTCTGCCATGAGGTCCCCAGCTGGAGCACCCTGCCTCCTGCAGTGGGCACACAGGTTCTCCATACCTCTCTTTGCAACAACTGGGGGAGTCGTTCCCTTCCACAGCTTTCAGCAGAAGATCAATGGAGATCTTTCAGGAGCAAAGAAAACCCTAATTCATCCTGTCTCCCCCAGGCACTCTGCTCTACTTGTGTTCTCTGAGTTTGAGGGAACAGTCCTCCACAAGTAAAGAATAAAAATCAGGGAACAGTTAGTACTGCAGCATATTGCTTACAGGTTATATCAGAAATGCTAGAAGAGCCCTGTCATGGTCCTTAGGAGCAATTTTGAAGTCATATAATAAGTATGCTTTCCAAATTTTCTTTAAGCTTAGCTTCCAGTTACCCTATAAGATTTCTCTAAATTCAAATCATTTTTACATTCAGAAAAAAAAAGGCAAATATTTGCTGAACCCATAATAAATTCAGGATGGATGGATACTAAGAGCAGAATAGTCTATTCTTAGAAATATGTAAATGGGATTTAAATAGAGTTTCTCACAAAGGTTGTGCAGGGAGATAATGGGAGGATTACATTTCTAATGTACCGAGCTATTTTGAATTCTGGATGAGTTCTTTCTCTGAAAATTAATTTTTTTCCCAGTGCTTCCAAAAAAACCCCATAAAAATTGGTGAATTGTATTTTAATCAAATGCTAAGTTTATTCAGGTTAGCTTTAATATATCTAGAAGCTGCTTGGGAAGGAGGTTGTGCTAGGGGCTGATTCAACAAAACCAAACTACAATTTCCAGCCTGTGCGTTAGTTTTCTGGGGTCTTGGCAAGGCAAACATGAAGCCCCATTCTCTTCCAGTAAGTACCACAAGTGGTACTTTTTGGGACAATTCCTCCATGTTCTGAAGGATGCTCTAGGGAAGGGGTAGCAAGCAGGTGCTTTCACACACTTCCACATGTACCATCAGGTCAGCAGAGTGATGCTGAGCAGCAATGCACTCCTGTGGGGTTTTGAGCCAAATGACTTCTGTTCCTGCTAATGGCTACTTGGCCTTTGTCCCCTCCTATGGCCCTTGTGCTGGATGCACATAGCCATCCCAGAGCTCTGATGCAAAAAGGCCCCTCTTGCAGCCTCCCAAGCAAATCTTGCACTGTAGAGTCAGCTCCTCATGGGTTATCCAGAATGGACTGTATGTACACTCCCCATATTGCTTAATAGCCTTTCATGAAGCAGTACACCCTGGGGAGCATTGCTGGCCAGCAATGCACCACTCATTTCTTTTGCCCCACCAGCCTGAATATTTATGAGGTGGCATGTGATTTGATGGTACTGGTTCCACATGTAATGATGATGTCATGTGTTTTAGATTTAAAATGCCAGTTTCATTTTGTAGTGCATAATAATTTGTTTCTTTGGCAGTCCATAAAGAATTGCACTGAGTCTTGGCATGCCTGGCTGCAGTGATGTGGAAGGGGAAGCAGGACTTAATGTGCTCAAGGGGTTGTACCAAGAGTGGTGCAGTTCAAGTTTCCTGCCAAAAACATCATCTGATATCAAGATATGTCTATGCATGCCTGGAACACTTGCTGCTTCAACTACTTTGCCAGCAATGATGAACAAAGTCCTGCAGTATCTGGGCAATGCATGTTTGATTTTAAGTCCCACCCAGCAAGGTCTGATACAAAGATGGGAAAGTGAGGCAAAGGATCCTGCTAAGGTTACAAAACCCATGTGCGAGAGGCAATCCATCTTGCACAACTCCCACAGCTTCATTAGAACCATCCCTCCTCTCCCAGATAAAGGCATCATCAGATTTTGGACATATCTCCCCTAAATGCTGTTCTGGTTAGAAACAGCCCACACCTTCAAGCCTCTATTCAATTTTTTCCCCCCCGAAATTAGAGCCCTGGGTGTAATTTAACTATCAAACTTCCTACCAAATTTTGAACCAGTTTCCAGTGCAGAACAAGAGGGGTTATTTTGGGAAACAGATGCTCAAAGAAAGAGACAAGTTGTATAAAGAAATAGGAAACCAATCTTTTTGTTTTGGCCTAAAACACTGATGGGCAGAACTTATACCTCTGAGGGAATATTAACAGGAACCAGCAAGGCATGCAATACCCACAGCAGTAAATAAAAGTATTGCCTTCAGATAGATACACACACATGAATGAAATTTCATGTGCATTTACATAGGAAACAAAGTCCTTCCAGTAATTTCTGCCGCTCACAGAGGAGTCTGTGCCTTGCTGAAGCTCCCCTAACAGTGGGATGAATGCTGCTTGCCAGGCAATGTGTGCTAGCACAGTCCCACAGGCATTGCTCCGTCACTGCACCAGAGGCAACATTTCTGAAAGAACTGTAAATTCGTAGTGCTGTAAGCAAATTCATTCAAAGGGGGATCACCCTCTGGCCAGGACAGTGTGAAGAGCACCCTGCTAGTGCACTGCTGCAGTATACATGCTGGACCTACAGCAGGTGGGTCTAGACTCCCTCCTGTCTTTGCTGCTTGTTCTGCCCAGATAAAATAATTTATCCTTGTGAAAGCACATCCTGCCTGCACAGGCTCTGTACGAATTGTCATTACTATCTCAGCTGCATCAGTCTGGGGCAAGACTTTCCTACATAATAGTGCTGGCAGGGACAAGCTGTGGCTGCAGGTGGCATCTGCTATTTACTGGCATCTACTTGGCATGGTGGTGTAAGTGCACCACACTACACTGCACTATAATGCTGTATTTTATTATTACATTTACATGGATACAGCTGTACCCAAATTACAGCTCCTGCTGATCTCCTAATAGCTCATCCTAGCACTCATGTCTGAATCAGTAAGAAAAACTGTGCAGATGAAGTCTAAGGAAAAGCTGAGAGAGAAAAATTAAACACCCTGAGAACTGACAAGAAGAAGAGGAATGCTTAAAGGAATTGTTTGCACAACCTGTTACTGAAATAAACCCATCTATTACCCCCAGTGCAAGCTCCCTTGAATGTAGGTGCTTGTTGGGATGGCTCATGGAGGCACACAGCTGTCACTGCTGCCTGCAGACAGGAGCCAGCTTCCCCAGGGACAGGCAGGATGGGGTGGCCGTCCTGAAGCCCACACTGGGCTGCTCCCCATCCAGGAGCCTGTGGGTGCAGGGTTTGACCCCAGACTCACGGGACACTCTGGAACCAGTTCTGCTTCATGGGCTGAGAGACACAGCGAGACCCTGCATGAGCTGCACCCAGTGCTCCATAAACCCTGAGTTTCCTTGCTGGTGAGGTTGCCCTGTGCCAGCTCTAAAGAGCTGCCTGCACAAGGTCAAGAGCTCTGCAAGTAGAGGCGTGGTGCAAAATCACAGTGTAACAGGTCAAGCCAGTGAAGAGCACATTGCTGTATATTGTAACTTCAATTTCCTATTCCTCTCTGTGCCCTGGTCTGATCTCTGGCCTGAAGGAACTTCCCCTACTGCAGCAAATTTTGGCAAAGCTGGTATCATCTTTATATGGATGGACACAGTTGGAGGAGACAAGTCTTGAAGAAACCAGTGCTTTCTTTAGGACTGGCACAGCAAAAGAAGCCAGTACAGGTCAAGAGCAACTGTTCTGGGTGCAGTCTGACTGTGCTGATCTGTCAGGCAGTTACAAAAAAATATCTGGGAGAACAGAAGGTGTCACCAGATAAAAGATGGGAACAGCCCAGCCCCATTTCAACTCCAAGGGAAGGGTAGTCTGTCCACATTTATTTTCATTATTTCTGTCTGTAGGTCTAATAAAAAATATTGTCTCTTTCAATATATCCTGCCCTGCACTCCGAGGCTCTCCTGGTGATTATTTTCTCAGCCAAAGCACTCTAATACCAGGGTGTAATAAGCACAGCACAGCCTTGGCAGGTTGACTGGATAAGGTTATATACAGTACTACAGAGTTTTAAAATTATTACTGACCTGGCCAAAAGCTTGGTAAGAACTGAACATCTTGTTCTTGTGACATATTGAACCTCTTCTCCAGACCAGAGAACTCTGAATAAATTTCAGCAGACAGCAATCACTTAGATGTACTTCGGACTCTCCAGTCTGTCACTGCTCTTTAGAAAAGGCCCAGGGGAATGCATTTGTGATACAATGACTTCAGATTTTCCCTGTCAGAAATCATTTATCAAAACAGAGAAGTGAAAGATCTCCATCACCCAACAATGGAGATGTCAAGCTCACCACAGGGTGGTCAGGACACAATCAACACACATGCATACATGTTAGTGAGCTACAAGAAAAAGGTGCTTTGCAAATGTGATTGCTGTTCAAAAATACTTAAATAATAAGTGTAGAAATTTCAGCATACAGCCTGCTTTGGTTTCCAAGTGATGGGAGGAATTGTCTTATGGCTGTGCTATGTGTTAGTCTTGCTCAAGCTCCTGATATATTTTGCAGAATTTCAGGCTTCTATTACTTTAAACTAAATGTCTCCAGCCAGCAGTTACTCCTTTGGAGATGAGCCTTGAGTCCATGAAATGAATGTGACCTGCATGTAGACATCTGTGAATCCTGCACAGCTTGGAAAAACAGCTGTGACTGGTACAACTTCAGAACAAGAAGTAAGGAGAGTATCATTCCAAAAGTGTGGAAAAGAAACATGGTGCCACTGTTGGCTGAGAGACTCAAAGTACAATAAATAATTTAGCTTCTCTTTTTTTTTCCTGTTAACAGCATAAATGTGGTCTGGTACAATTTAAGGGAAGAGTTAAACTGAAGACACTACAGCACCTTACATCTCATATCATCTTTCCAATTCTGCAATTCTTAATAAAATCAAGCATACTTATTTACTTAAGTAGACATATTTATTACCCACAGCTGCAATGGCACCAGTGGAGAAGAATGATATATTAGTGATCTTAGAAACATTGTTTTCTGGATCCCATGAGGTATTTTACAGAGATTTTCTGGGTATCTGTAGGCTCTGCCTCCTGCTAGTTCATCCCACTTGCCCTAGGAGAGCAACCACTACTCCCAATATATTCCTCTGACCTGTTTAGTTCAATACTTCCAGCAAGCCAGTATCTCCCCAGGCAGCCTACTCCACTGCTCACTGCCTGTGCCATTAGACACTGGCCCTGCATGTCCAAACCACACTGCCCCCAATGCCTCTCAAGGCATCAGGACTTCTTGTCCTCTCCCTGTGCGTGTGGATGCCCTTCCAACCTGAGAAGCTTCTTCAGAGCAAAACCATCGTGGCATTTCCCAGCACTGAGAGTCAACAGAGGTGCAAGGTTTGTTAGGGGGTCAGCAATATGCTGTTCCTCTCCACTCCACAACCTGGAAAACCAGCCAGTCAACACAGCCTGTTGTCCACAGCGGTGTCACTGCTCTGTCTGGCCCATCACAGCTCCTTCACACAGCAGGGGAGTGCAGTGAAAAGTCATCCTGCTCCTCCTTCTCCATCAGTTGCATCAAACAAGTGCTGCAAAACCCATCTGCTCTGTGACCTTAGGAATCAGCAGCCATCAGGAGAGAGTGGTGCAGGGCACAGTTTTGGGTGTGCTTATCCTTTCAAAGAAAGAGATGAAGGAAGAATGATAAAGAAAAATGTGAACTATCAGGATTTAAAACTTAGATGAACGCCAGCTCCAGAAAACTGGTGGATTAGGGTAAATTCAGTCAGTTCTCCATGTGCCCCAGCAAAGCCCATCAGTAAAGCAGGCATCCTGAGCTGGACAAAGGCAGCAGCTCCTTCCCCCTAAATTTGGCTGCAGAGGCTGCCTGCAGCATTCGGCCAGGGCAAGTCACTGGTCATTGTGGTTTTATCAACAGCTGGAAATAGTTTGTACACAGGACATTCATCACCCCTTTGCTGTAATATCATATCATAAAATGTGAGATTAAAAGGAATGTAATCTCACATCTCATCAAAGAGAAGAAATTTGTTGTATGTTGGTTTTCCTTTTTTTTTTTCCAAAGACAAAAAGAAAGATTATCCCTTAAAAACTTTCTAACCCAAACCGACCTCAAGTGGAGAAGTCTGATGTGCTGTTTATGGCTCAGTACTTTTGTGTGACCATGCTTAAAACCTTTGTAGTTATTGTTGTCCCAGAACCTCTCATTCTCAGCTTACTGTAAAAATTAACTCTTTAGGGCTTGCAGTATTTTTATTTGAGCGAAACACATCAAGGGACATTTGTCTTATCTAATGTGAACTGACAAAAAGTTAGCTTCCTCTTTAGTAAAGGCAACTTTAAGACAATTAATTAATTAATTAATCTTAAGATTATTAATTTAAATATAAATTTCCAAGTTAACCATCTAGCACTGGAGGAAATGAGGCATTTCTCAAAAGCAAACTCCTCTTTGTTTCATGTAGGGGGGTTGTGTGGGGGACCTGCAGCACCACCCCCATTACAGCAGGGCAAGAGGCATGAGATGTGTATTTTGGGTTGCTAAGGATGAGGCACCTTCACCAGGCTGAGCCTCTGATGCTCAGGCCCATTTTACATCACCCTTTCATGCAAAGTTGTTTGAAGACATCACTGCCTCCCCCTGCCCCTCACTGCTGTCATAGCTGAGTGTCTTTCATGTGAAATTAAGCACGAATGGTGAGCAGACCTCATGGAGTCCTTGACATATCTCCAGGATATGTTCTCTGGATGGGATCCCTCTTTTGGCCATAGTCATTCGCTCTGTCATTATTCCAGAGAGGGATTTTTTTGACAGGGCACTGGAACAATTGGGTATGGGGGTAGATAAGTACATTTGTATGGTAAGGAAGGTGTTGCAGCTTTTTCCTAAAGGCAGAAAGACTTTTAATTCACTTAATCTCCTTTTAAAATGTATACTGCAGTCAGATCCCTTAGAATAAAATTGCTGTCTCCTGCTTTACTGGAGGCAGCTGAGGAACCATGCTTAGTACATCTCTCACATCTAAGGATCTTCATTTCTCACGCTAAGTGAGAACAATATTGTAATCAAGCACTTCTTCATGAAAATATAGCTCAGTTGTGAGCACAGCTGTGCCCTCCCTGCTCCAGAAGGCCACTTGCTTTACCCTATGAGTGAGGGTGGAGGTAGAGGTGTGTGTGGGGACCATGCCAGCCCTGATGGGGGGGGATGCACATCGTGCTGACACAGCATCGCCACTTGCAACTGAATTACCAGCACACGATTTGTGATCATGCTGAATTTAGTGCTACCCATATCACTGAAATAAAACCCATGAAAGAGATTTGCAGCTTGAGTCAGTAGCCGTAAATCAACCAATGCCTAAACCTCTAGTATGTCAGGGAACGAGAAATGCACACGCTTGTAAGCACTCCTAGACTCACACAGTGGGCTCCTTGGAAAGCAGATCTGCATTTCCTTTGATTTGTCCCATTAATAATAAATATAGTACAATACATATTGCATTGTCTCCCTTTTTGCTTTGTTAAAAATGCCATGTCTCCACTCTCTTCCCTATTCCCTGTTTTCTCTTCTCCTTTTCATAACATTTATTTTTAAAAATGCTCCTAGCATTTCAGTTTCATATTAATGGGAAGTAACATTTAGGCCCCTGATGCAAATTGTCTCCCAGATTAAAATTAAATACATGACACTTCTCAGATGTAGATGTAGAGATCAGGAAAGAAATCTCACAAAGGCTGTAAAGAAGAATTTTCCCTTATGGATTAGACCAAGGAAACTTAGATTTTCATAACTTGGGTGCCAACAATTAGACCCTTAAATTCACACTAATTTCACAGTTCATACTAACAGTGCTTAAATTGTTTTTCTGGGATGTTTAGTAACAGGCAGCTCAAGAAGAGCTTTTCTGGATCACATATTTGAGTGCTTAAATATGAAATTGGAAGTTTGGGTTTAGGTACCTCTCCTTCCCATGTCAGGAGTGTGTCACTGCTGGCCACCAGCTGCATGGGTGGTTGATTCCAAACCAGCAGTGGTGCTGGGACCCCTAAGTCATCACTCCAAGTGTGTATCACACAAAAGTGTGTATCACTTGTCAGGAGGTACTAGGTATGTCACCTCCCCAGTGCCCTCTCACTTTGGTCTTGCATTCAGCTCCTGTCTAAAAATTAACATCCCCTCCCCATCCCTGCCGAGATCCTGCAGGGATCCTGCAGACTCAAGTCACTGCCCCCAGCCCCATAAGCTCAAGGCCAGGCTGCTTCTCCCATCCCTTTTATAGACTGGTGTCTCTGGGCATCCCTCTGGGATGCACCCGCAGCTCCAGCTGCTGAGTTAAAAATACTCCCCTACCCCTCATTATTCACCCCTGCAGGTCAAGGCAGGACTTTGATGTGAACAGAAGGGCATTTCCAGGGATATGGTTACATGAAACACATTCTATAAAGGCTCCTTGCCATCAGACTTTATCTTTCCTTAGTAAGTTTTAATGACATGCACATGAGGAGGGCACTGTGGGAACAAAGCAAGAGCATGGTAGGACCCTGTTTGATTTAATAAGTTTAAAAATTGTAACGAAAATGGGGCTATTCCAGGCTTCTTCCCTGGCTTTTTTCTGGTGAGAACACACCTACCTTGGTGTTTGTTTTCACTCAAAGCAGCTTATGCTTACCCAGCACACAAAAAATGTGAGGTCTGGGACAGCATCTCTGCTCCTGGAGCACTGTGTGCTCCTGGTCATGCTGTAGAACAGGAGAAACTGGCTCTTTTAGTGTTTGGCATTTTGGCAACCACCCATCCCTGTGGATTCCTGTGAACGATTTTGCCAGATCCCCAGGTTGTCCTTTATTCAATGTGGAGGACGCATTTGTGACCAGCTGTGGGTGATTTCATCACCTCCCATCTGTTTCTGTGTGTCAGGTTATATTAGACAAAAATATAATAGGCTGTCTTTCAGTAATTATTGTGGCAGTGAGTTTTTTAACCAACTGTGTTCATGAAACAAGGAAAGGAAAGATTTTTAAAACAGCTTAGGTAAAGTTTATGTAGCTATTAGAGCTGGAACTTTGTTTCTTTTGGGCAAGTTCCTTAGGGCTTTATGCCACTTGCTTAGGTCAGTTCTGTGTGAGAGTTCTGCCTAAGGTGTTTGGTTTAAAGCCTGCTCTTTCAGTGGTGGCAGCTGTGGGTGTGCCAAAGATCTCAGGTATTTCTTTTTTTGGGGGGGGGGAAGTGTGCTTACAGCTTTTTCTGCCATTCAAGCAGCTTAGGTTTTATATTTTCTTGATTGTTTTTGAAACAGGCTGGGGAATTGAGGAGGTCCATAGAAAAAGTTGCATCAACTGATACTGCTGGTCATCACCAGCATCAAGCCAGAGGATTTGCTGCACAGACATCAGCCGCTAGGGCTGGTTACACCCAGGGAACAAATAAAGACATACCAGCTCTGTTCCACCAGCACAGCTGTAAATCTGAATGCTCTCCATGAAAGCCAGCAGTGTCACACAGGTGTGAAGAGTGACTCACTGCAGCCAGCTGTGCTTACCCCGCTGTGATCCCAGTGGCTGGTTTTCACATGGGTGTCCTGTCTTTGCCCATTAAAACTTGCTGGGTGAATGGAGAGAAGTTGTTCTCTGACAAGGGTGCTAAGGAAGAGCAGCTCTGCCAGCTTTCCCCATCCACCCTGGGCAAGTAGGGCATCGTGTGGCAGCTGCTCAGTGTCAGTGGCTGCCCTGCATCCCCAGTGCAGCTTCCTGCAGGCAGCTCATCTGCATGGGGCAGTGCTGAGGAAGGAGAGGAATGAAGTACAGGAGGTACCAAACAGGCTGTCAGGAGCCCACCCCAAGCCAAAGCTGCTGTCTGGCCCCAAGCTGCCACCAGGAATTAAATAAAGCAGCCCTGACACACCTGTAAGTAGGAGAAAACCTCTTTAAAGCCAAGCCCAGCCATTAGATTCCCAATGCCCACCACGTGTCCTGCGCTGAGGGTTGGAAGGCCACCAGGGCAGTTCCTCCACTCCTCACTGCTTGTGCTTGCACTGGTCGAGTGTTGCTCACACCAAGAGTGAGCACATCACCCTGGGTCACCCTGAAGGCTCCTGCCTTACACCTCACAGTCAGCTGTCCATGGACAGGGGTCAAATGCCTCAGGCTGCAGGGGGTCACTAAATATAGACTGTGTATTTTGGAGGAATGTTATGTGCCCTGGGATGCAGGAGGCATAGTGGCATCTTGCCCTCTGATTACAGAAGTCCTAACCAGAAAAATAGTTTTCCAAGTGGAGTCCTCTAGTGAATTAACTTTTGCTTAATTACAGGATAATGTGGGGTCATACTTCACTGCCAGAACTGTGTTTTTTAAAAAAATCTATCATCACAATATTGACAGACTGAAAGAAAAAAAACAGGAAAAAAACCCCAGGGTCTGTCACTGACCTGCCATTCTTGACATCCCAAGGGGCAGGGCTCGGGGAGAATGAGTTTGTAAAATGCTACAAATGTCAAGAGGTTTTGGTCTGTATCATCAGGCAGATGATGCTATAGTGAACACACAGCTAGCAGCCCCTTCTCCAGGACCTGTGTGCCTCACAGACCCAAGCAGAAGCAAAGAGGATGCAGAAATCAGGATTGGCACTTTTTTCCCTAAACCAAAGAAGAGTCACTGATAACACAGTACTGCAAAAATTGAATGGTACATGGAGCTTCCAAGGCTGATGCTTGTCTCAGAGACAGGAGATAAAAACATCCCCTCATTTCATTGCAGTTTCCACATGCAGAAATAATATGCTTACTATGAGGCTGATGTCAACAAAAATTATTTCAGGTAATTCCATGGGGCTGTGCATGAAGAATGACATTTCTCATCAAGAATAGAAGTATGAGAATGTGCTCCTAAGTTAACATGCCATGCAAAATGTGCTGGAAGTCATCCAGACTGTGAAAGAGCCCTCCAGTCTGCAGATGGGAGCCCTGACCAGGAAAGACCTACAGACAGCCCAGTTCAGTCCTCTGCTCTCAGATGCTGAACAGGAGAGTGCTGCTCCCTGTTGCTTATGGGGTTTATTATCAAAATATTCCTTATATCTGCTGAGGAAAGTTAGATAACTCCCTGCATTTTGCAGTAAGGTTGCTCTTGCCCACCTCACCTACATTTAAGCACTTAATTTGGACACCTGAAATTAGGTGTTTAATCACTTTGGACTTTCCTACCTGTCTTTGACGTTGGTGGGCAGCCAGAGTGGGAACCATTCCTGGGGGTGTCCCAGCAGATGCATGAACATGTTTTTCAGGTTTTCAGGAAGGTCTGTCCTGTATCTATCCCTCCTGGAGCACACCTATGTCTCATAACTTTTAGGACTGAACTGATCCCAGCCATGAGGCTAAGTGTATTGTATTGTACTAGCAAGGTCCATAAAATTCTGTCCCAATCATAAGCTGTTTCTTACCTGTTCCAGTTCATGAAGCAACACCTGAGTGCCATTCCATACTCGAGTAAGTGTTCTTTAAAATCACCTTCTGCTTCTTATTTTGTTAGCAGCCTGCTGTCAGGCTGCCTGCTGAGGATATCTGAAACACACAATTGTGGTGTTCAGGTGCATGCTATTTACAAGACATGTCGTCCTTGCCTCTGGAGAACACTGTGATAATTCCTGGGCACTCCAGAGCCTTTGTGCCCGTGTCACACTGGGACACAGCACTGCAGGACATAAACCACAGCTACTGCAGAGCCTGCACAGATTCCTCACAATATGTGTAATGGAAACAGGTGACATTTAAACAGTACACTTAAGTACTTTTCTAGTCCCCATTAGGGTTTCGTAGCTCTCCTTTATTTAAAGAATAAATTTCTGACACTTAAAAGGAGGTAAACAACTGTGTTTGAAAGCTTTAACATAAAACAGCCTCAACTCTGCTCTTTCTCTTGAGAAAAATGTTCAAATCACTATTAAAATGCCTCTGTTGAGAATATGGAAATGTTTGGATACATCATTATATTTACTTTCTAAAAATGGATGCAAGGAACAAAACAGGATCCAAATATACAAACATATGGCAAAGGCACACGTACACAGAAGCAGCTAAGGAACAACGGAGGATGTAACAAATGTTAAAAGAAAGAAGTTAGTATCAGGGTCATCCAGGAAAGAACACCCCGCAGAATACAGAACTTCAGCCGCTTTAGCTAATATGGCACTACCAGCACAGGCTAGTTCATGTTCACAAACACAAGTGAAATGAAGAGGACTGAAGCAGTTATGAGTCCCCTTGGATCCATCACAAATCCTGAAAACTGCAGTAATTTCTTATACCCTTGTTTTGCTAAGTAAGGGGACGGCTCCTGGGTGATTAATGGGACTGATGATTTGGGACAGAAACTATTTTGCCTGTGTGATTTTCCCTGGTATTTCTGTGTTCCTTGCTGTGTGCTTGGAGGCTGCAGGGAGGAGGTGGGTATTCCATCATTTTGTGCAAGAGGTATGTGGTGTTAGCAAAGCTGTCTGGCTATTTACCTCCCCCGTCTAAAAACTGCTCCAGCCTCATCCTTAGGGCTGTGTCCTGGAACCTGCCCCAGTGTCAAAGATTTACTCAAGGGTAACATCTGCTCTGCCTGTGCCAGTGCACCTCAGTCTTTTAGATATAAACTATGCTGACCAGATTTTTAGTCTGTTACCAGTTACTGCTTAATGTCCCTTTCAGTTAATGCTGGACAGGAAATAATTCCTTATGACCACATGGTGCTAAATATCATCTAAGTGCAGCCCAGAAGAGTTTTTTAACCATGTGTGTCCTGAGTTGTCACTGATCTTGTGCTCCAGATGTCTAGCACTGCACTGAGGTGGTGCCCAAAGCATTTTTAAGTTTAAGATGGATGACAGGACCAGTCAGGTGGGAAGGGAAGGCATCCTCCTTGTTATCCTCACTGGGCACCAATACCTCACTGGTCTCTTCTGCTCCTCTTCTTGTTTTCATCATTACTTGTATCTCCACTTCTATAACCTCCCTATTTAACCATTGAATATTTTTCCAGTTTGAGAGCCAGCTGGGTGCCCAGCTGGGGGGCCCTAATTTGCAGCAAGTGGGCAAACCCTCCTGAAGAAGGTGCCTGTGTTTCTCCCCCAGTCAGCAGTGAGAAATAGGTTGATTCAAGGGATGCTTTACTGTTATTTGCCTACAGTCAGGTGTCTAAATTAGGTAGATCAACTTCCATCCTTCTGTGTTTATTCTCTTTCTCCTCCTTTCTACACCACATGGCTTTTTTAACTTATAGGTTCCTAACGTGTTTGTGGCATAATGGTTTTAGGGCCACATGGTAACCTGGGGTTTTTTTACCACATGGCAACATGGTTTTAACTTCCAAATATTGCTCACATTTGTCTGTGTCATTTTTCCTTACTGTCAATTTGTCTCATAAATATTTTCAGCTTTGGGAAATTCACCCATTTTGAAAGGTGATTGTCCCTTCTGCTTTGGCCAGGGTGCAATAAGAAACAGACACTGTGATCCGCTGTTGCTCAGATAAAAGGATGCATTGGGTTACCTGGTGGTCCAGAGCCCAGCCGTGCTCAAGCTGCTGTTCAGCCTGATGGATTGGAGCCTTGCACCACGACACTCAGCACAAAGGTCCCCAGGAAATTCACATCTCCTGCAGACAGACCCTTAGACACCCCTGAACATCACAGAGTTAATGCACTCCTTCATCCAGACACTTAATTATTTCCATTTTGCAGGTCAGGCCGCACATGTTTAGTTTTGGTGATTTGTCAATTTAATTTTGGAGCCAAGGGCAGGAGGCAGGGCGGTGACAGCTGAGAGCGTGCTGGCACGGGCCCCAGCAGTGCAGAAATGTTGCTGCAGCAGCAGAGAGGGAGGGCTGCAGAGAAGGAGGGCTGCTCCCCGGCTCTCCGGCACGTTCCGGTGCACGACCCCGGTGTGAGAACAGGCTTTGTGGCTGCATTCACACTCTCCTGCTGATGTCAAGCAGGCTTGACATCAGCACAAAATGTCCCTGCAACATGGGATTTTTCAAGCTGTACCAGAGCTAGATCCATATTTCCAAAGTCTGTTTTCAAAGTCACTCTCTGAATTCAAGGGCAAATCTGGTGATCTGGTTGTGTCAGACATGTGTGAAGCCAGTGGACTGAGTGCATGCTTCTTTCCTTCACTAGTTAGTTATCCCAGCTGCTGAGGAAAAAAGAGACTGAGCCAAACACAAAGCAGAAATAGTCCTTCCTGTTGTGTTACTTCTTTTTTGTTCATTAGTGACAACAAACACCAGGTAAAACTCCATAGGAGCCTGTGTCACCCCACCCAGGTGGGGAGAGAAAAGTAAATAAAGGGTGTTTTTAAAGAAATGGGAATTGCCTTAAAAACAAAGCAGGATTGACAGCACCATGTAGCATAGTCACAGTATTTATATTCTGCTTTCTGGTGGCAACATTTGCCAAGGGAAGCCCAACAAACCTCTAACAATGTCTATGCTGCTAAGATGGAGACAGGCAATATTACCAGTGAAATCATCAGCACTCCAACTGATGAAATATAGGAGCTGTTTTGTATAGTGTCTTCCTGTTAAAATATTGAAACTTTGTTTCCTCTTTGTTGGGAAAACTCTTGCTTCACTCACCTCCCACTCAAAGCAAGGTTACAATGGGTTACCCAGATGAGTTTTGAACCCTCCCAAGGATGGAGATCTCACTGCTTTATGAGGCCTCTGCCACTCCATGTCTCTAGGCTGTTGAGATCTGTCTGAGATCTCCAGCAACTCCCTCCTGACCACTGAGTTTTCACCATAGAAAGCAACCAGTTTGGCCAGACAAAATTTTCTCTTGGTAAGTCCAGTGGTGCTGGATCTCCACCACCTTCTTTCCCTTCAGATGATAATTATGGTTTCCAGGAGGATTTGCTCCATGATCTTCCCAGGAGCTGCAGCAATGCCAATCAGCCTGCAGCCTCCTCTCTGCCCTTCTTGAAGATGGGAGTGATGTCTGCCTTTTTCCAGTCTGTTCCTCTCTCTGTCCATCTCATGAAGCCCATAGCCAATGTGTTGTGATCTCTTTTTCTGACTAAGGACTCAGCTCTGCTGAAAATAATAATGTCCTTGTGCTCTTAGAGGGCATCAGAGACATCTGCTGCAATACATTCAGAAGCACACTACAGGGGCAGTGTGGATGTTGTGATGGGATTTTGTTTCCAATTCATTTTGCTTTGCCAAGGGAAGAACTCTCATAGGGAAAAAAATCAGCTGTCATGAATTTACTTGCTGTCTTTCTGTGAAGGAGCATCCATTCCTTTTCTTAAGGAGCAGCTAGACTATGCTCAGGCTCCCAGTCCACCTCCAGCAATGTTTGTAGTCATAGTTTTCACACTGATATAGCTGTCACTTCAGGCATCGGCTTTCTCTCCCAGTTTAGAATGGTTTTAAACCTTGAGAGAACTGCACCTGCATGTGTAAATATGAGATATATTTTGTTTCACTACTGAACCCCCTCCAAATTTACCCTTTTGGGTATTAAAGCAGACCTAGATCCTGGCAGAAACTGCTCTGAAGTGTTAGAACTGGGGTTGCCACCAATGTGCTGGCCACAAACATAGTGAGTTGTCAGCTGGAGGAGTTACCAGCTGTAATTAAAACATACATGTGCAAGTACCTCCCACAGCCAGAGTCTCCCTGTAAAGGATGAACCTCAGGGCCTGTGAAAGGTATCCTGTGCATCGCCTCTCACCCACAGCATCCTCAGAGACAGTGGAGAGCACGTCCACTTCTGGGCTGGCCCCAAGTCATCAGTCATGGGGCATGCTTAGCTCAGAGCAAAACCCGCATTTTGTCACCACAAACTGGTGGTGTGGTCACATCCAGAGGATAGTGGTCAACAGCTCAATTTCCAGATGAAAATCTGAGACAAGCAGTGTCCCTCAGGGATCCATACTGGAACCAGACTGTTTAATGCCTTCATCAATGACATGGACAGTGGGATCAAGCAAGTTTTCACACAACACCAAGCTGAGTGGCATGGCTGACACACGTGAAGGACAGGATGCCATCCAGAGGGACCTGGACAAGCTCAAGAAGTGGGTCCATAAGAACCTCATGAGATTTAACAAGGTCAAGTTCAAAGTGCTGCACCTGGCTCAGGGCAATCCCTGGTATCAATACAGGATGGATGGGGAAAGAAGGGATTGACCAGCCCTGCAAAGAAGGATACTCCCATGTGTTTTCTTGCTGTGAAGATTTATACCACAGTAGATGCTGGAGAGAGAAAATTCCCTGCTTCAAAAGCTTTCCAAGTAAGTGAAAGCTATGAAGCACCTTAATCTTCTTACATCTTGTGATGCCTTTTAAGGGCAATTCAAAGCCCACAGTCAAGAATCTGATTTTCATCTGAGGAGCTGGCACAATCAAGCTGGCTGGAGTGACATGAGCATTCTCTGGCCTTGTGAGCTTCAGCAGAAAATAGCTTTTCCCACCAGCCCTGTCTATCATCTGCCCAGTCCTGCTGTGATACGAGGCAGTAAATGTAGAACCATCTTTGTAGTGCCAGAAAAATCACTGCTCGTTTCCCTGCTGACATTTCGGGACGTGACACCTTCACAGGGCGGATCACGCTGGGGTTTCCCGTGGAGCTGCAGGAGGTGCTTTGTTTCAGCCAAGGCACCATCTAAGCAGAGTAACAAGCTCAGCCTCCAGCAGGGCTGGGCAAGGCTTTAAGCAGCCATTTATCCAGCTTATTAAAGCATCTATGAGTAGCAGCAGATTTGCTGAATCTCCCCCCTGTGAGCAATGTGCAAATCCCAAGTCCCCGAGAGTTTGGCAGCCGTGCCAGGGCTCCCCTGCACAGGGGAAACCAGAGAGCTGGTACAGAGCCTGAGCACCATCCTGGTAGCATATAAACAGTGTTTTAAGGTGAAGCACAACACACAAGGCTTGTTCTGGAATATAGCTGTGCCAAAACACTTCGAGGCTGGAAATACCAGGTGTAGGGAGTGAGAGAAGGGGGTCTAGGACATTATTTAAGTGGAGAAATCTAGCCTACATGAAGGTTGACTTTGCAAAAATCTGTCTGCTTATTTGCACTCCCCTGATATTTCCTGTCCTTCTCCAAGCACAGGGTAAATTAGTCATTCAGATTCCATGAGTTATTTGAGCAAGACTGAAAAATAAATGACAGCTCACCTCCTTCTATGAGGTTGAATTATTTGAGAAGCAGTGCTGTTTGTGTCTGACATAAGCCTTGCCGTGAGAAATGATGGAGGAGGAGAGAGGAGATGTTATCGACTGAAATGGAAAAATTCCTAAGCTCATCACACTGAAGTTTTTCAGGGGTATCTCAGGGCTTCCAGCATGTGGAGAATGGATGAGCCTCACCAACTGAAAATCAGGAATGATAAGACTAAGTCACACATAAAGCCAGAAACAAGACCTTTATTTTGGGTAACCCTTCTTTTTAAACCCTGTGATCAACAGCAAACATGCTTCTCAGCACAAACCCTCTAGATAAAAGAGAAGAATGGAAAAAAAGCCATCAAGTAGATAGTTTAACAGAGTGATAATAACTTGAAAGGAACTATTTCACTATCTGTCTTCTCAACAACAGCAAAAGGAGGGCTTGGACCAGAAACTGTAAATAGTTGTGCATTAGTCAGATTTGATCCAGGCTGTACAAGCCTCCCTGCACATTTGCCCCAGTGAGTCCCTCTGAGACCTCTCAGTATGCCTCAGATACCAAAGGCATCCATGGCATGGCACAGCAGGGCATGACAGGATCCCTCTGCAGACACCTCCCAAAATTCATGATGCTGAGCTCACTGCTGCTGAGGCGACAGGAGTCTGTGCAAACAGATGCTGTAATCCAGCACAACGCAAACATTGGCAGAAGCTTGGAGAACTTCTTCATGTTTATTTATCACAAACTATATTGAAACCTTTCCCAGTGGCTCCTGACAGCTCCAGGTGGAACAGCCAGTGTGAGCTGGGTGGGTTGATGGTCTTGTACTTGTGTGTACAACCCTCCATCTCCTCAGTCTGACATCTTCCAGCCGAGATCCTTCTCAAGGAGTGCTGGATGAGCATATACCGGGTGCTTATCAGAAGCCACCAAACATTGTTGGGGACAGCTGTAGCGTCTCAGGTTAGTACCATGCCAGGGTGCACCCTGGGTGTACCCTCCATGGGTATTCAGGTCTTTTCCCCAGCATTTTTGTTTTAGTGTATGTACAGCTCTATCAATCCACCTTGGGAATGATATTCTGGAGCTTTTAGTTAGGGAATGTGTTTACCTGGGAAATTCAAGTGCTGTTGATCATGCCAGCCATGACTGTGTCATTGACAGTATCCTTCCTCCTTGCTGTGATTAGCTACCTCAGTCATATCCTTTTCCACATTTCTGAGTTTTCCAAGGCATGGAATATCTTCTCACATGGCTTACATATCTTCTTGCATAGTCTTCCCAAGTCTCCTTCATGCAAAAATAATGAGTAATAATCTTTTTTCCAACTATAGACACACTTTGACTGTAAAGCTGGTCAGAAAAAAAGAGGAGTGCTCCTTTTGTGGGATCAGCTTGCTTTCTCTCACCTGTCACAAGGAAACTGCATTTCACACACCTACATTTTGTTTGAGGCAGGATTATCGGGTTTTGCCTTGCCTTTATTTTCCTGCTATACCATTTGCTTCAGAATCTGACAGAACTCTTTCGGGATGAGAATGCTTTCAGATGTAGCAAACAAAATCTGTACACTTTAAAAAAGTAGTTTTAAGTGCCTCTTCCCCTGCCAGCATATTTTTAATAGTATAGCAAAACTTATTCCAAATATGCTCATCATTGCAAATCTTGTGCAGTAAAATAACTGGCAGCTGTTGAGCCAACTGTTTCCCATTTCAAAAAAAAAAAAAACCAAAACCCAAAATTTATTTATAAAAGAAAATGTCCAGTCAGACATTCTTCCCTTTCTGTTCCACAGATGCCTGTTTAAATAATACCTCCTTGCATTACTCATCGATGGAGTCCTCTCTGCTCTGCTCAAGGTTTAATTACAACTTTGTCAGAAGTGAGACAGTAAATAACAACACGTGGTGGATCTGAGTACTGGGGTTTATTAAGGAGCCTAATTTCAAGCTCTTGCCTTCTGTCATTATGTCCTGCACTCATTTCCCTTCTTCCCTCCAGGCCTAGGTGTCCCTCCCACAGGCATGTCATTTCTTCTTCAGTACTCAAAAGTTCATTTTTGGACAGTCACCTGCTCACACATACATACCCAATGATCTGCTGCCTGTTAGCGTTCATAGTTTAAGATATTTTTTCATCTGTAACAACTTTCACTAACATGTTCTTCCAGAGAATGGAAGTTAGCCACAATTACATTTGTTCACTTTAATTTCATTCCCTCTGATGAAACGCTTATCCCAACTATTTACATTTTGTATGGATCATATGCACATTGATACGTCAAGTACCAATGTAAGCAAGTTGCTTTTTTCTGTGTTAGAAAAGATGTTACACAAGTTTCCATTCCAATGTTAATCTACAACAGATTGTATGAGGAGATAATTGAAGCATTACACTGAAGGAAAATGCATGGGAAAGATGTAGGAAAAATCATGGGTTTATGCTTTTGACATATTGTCCAAAAGCATCAATCTGCATGAACTTCTTCAGTGCAAGTTTTTAACTTGAGCAGAGTTCAGGAGTGCTGAGGCATTAAAGACAACTTGAGAGAAGATTCTGCAGTTGGTGCAAGAGGTAAGGACCTGCTATTACAGCACCTGTAAGAAAGGGAAGCTATTAGTGATGCTTGTCTGAGGGAGGCTCAGCTTTCACCAGCTGTCTGTGGCAGTAGTTTAGAAATAACATCCACCTCTCAAGTCAAAGGCGAACACCAGGCAGAAGCCAGAGACACCAGTGATGGCTCCAACAAGCACAGTTAAAGGCTGGGGTGAAAGTCAAGAAACTGGAAAATACTTGGCCCGCCAGATATTGGGTGCAGGACTTGATTGTCAGGCAGTTACTGAGAAAAGCTGGCAGCCTGTGATATCCAAATGAAGAAACGATTTTCATTTGTTAAATCCAGCTGGTTTCCCAGCAGTTGAATACTTTCCCACTCCCCTAGTGTGAGGTTCATTCCCATTCTTTTAGGGATACCTGTTGCACACAATCCTAAGGATCCTGTTCCACTGCCAAACTGCGGTTCAGCCTCGCTGTGGCTGCTACCCCGCATGTCCAGACACAGGCTAAGACCCAGCATGATGGCACTGGTGAAGCTTGTTCATAAACACAAAGAAATTCATCAGAGGATGCAGAGGTGTGAGAGGAGCAACCCCCGCCTGGGGTTTAAAAGAGGATCTGACTGATCCTGAAAGCATCAGCTAAGCCTTTACTACTTCAGGATCAAGGCAAAGACGGGATCAGCATCTCCCAGAACAAAAGACAAAACATAAGATCACCTTTTGTGAGGCAAAATACATCCTGGATCTTCTTGCTGTCTCTCGTGCATACAGACAAATGCAGAGTAATCTCTGGTTTTATTAGGCTGTCAATGTTTTTTTTGCCATTTTGAATGATCAGAGGGATGTTCAGCCAATACCTTATTTTTCCTCACATTCCAGTCTTTTCCAAACACAGCACCTCAGTGCACAACCATAAGGCACAGTAGCTCTGCCCTGGACATCCAACCAGTAATGCCAGTCCTGATATCCCTGTAGAGCAATGCACAGGCTGGGAGTGCAGCGTGCTTATGTGCACTGGGAGATGTGGATGTGGTCCTGCGTGCTAGAGCAAGGAGCACAAACATCCAGGGTTTGGCTTTAAAACAAGCATATGCTCTGGGCTTGTCCTGTAGGGATCTGGTCATACTTCTGCCCTGACATGTTCCTGCTCTGCAAAGAACTACGTCTGGCACAGGAGTAGCAGCTGCCTGCCTGCTATTGCATCCAGCCCCATTGACAGCATGGAAGCTGATTCCTTTTCTATCAAATAGGGGAGTTTTCTGTTGGAATAGTCCTGCTATCCCCAGTTAAATTATTTGCATAAGCACTAGAAAAGAGAGATGGCTTGGGCATGATTCCTTGCACCAACCAAGTAAACCCAACCTGGTCTTTCAGAGCTGAGAGCCACGAGACAGAAGACAAGGAATGTGTTTTCCTTCTGCTGAGGGAAAAGTGAAGGTAAGCAAGCAATATCCTAAGAAATTGAAACATTTGTTTCTACTTTCTTAGATTTTGTAGGTTTTAATAGTTAATAATAGAAATAAAAAGAGAAGAAAGAGAGGTAAAGGAAATATATGGATGAAATTTGTGATGTGGTAAGGCTGATGTTTTGGTGTGCGCATGTCAAATGTGGTTGAAAATTATTTTGATTTAATAACATTTTATATTTCAAGTACAATTCAGATGGAAACATTCACAAACTTCTATAGTGGTGATTCAGGTGAGAAATAGTTTTATGACTGCAGAAAGATTTAATTTTTATTACTCTCTTAATGAACTAGAGCATATGTCACACAAATTCTCACATACATCATCCTGTCCATGGGCAAAGATGTGAACTTTGAATTTCCACCAGAGAAACTTCTAGGAGAAATTGGATGCTAAAATTTTTCCAGCTGTCTTTTCAGTTCTTCTTGAGGCTTGAAACCTTCTAAAAAAGTTACAGTCTAGCCAAGTCAGTTTGTAACAAAGCATGTTATGTTTGACCTGTGCAGTGCACATTGCAAAGTACTCACTGTATTTTATATTAGTCTTTCCCACAAAATGTGTGAAGGTGAAAGTGTGCCCTTAATTTTGGTTCTCTTGATGTATGTTTATAGTGGCCTGTTTACAACAGTACTTGTCTGCATCTGCATGAAGCACAAGATTTAAGAGGACATAAGGGCAGGAAACATAAGTTTTAGGCTAAAAAATAATTGCTGTTACATGTGAAATGTCTCCCATGACTTTAAGGGCAGTTCCTTGTGTCTAATCCTGGTTTGCATGCTCACAGATGGAAGTTACTGTGGGTCTGTGGTTAGAAGAAGGTGGTCAAGCAGGATCCCTAGAGTCAGAAGGTGTGGCTAAATGAAAAGATGGTTCTAGAAAGACAAATTTTTCTTATCCTTACCTTTCTTTTATGTTTGTATTCACAGGCTTTAGATATTTTGTAACTGTTCTTTTTCAGTTTGTCTTTGTCCTGCTCGTCATCTATTCATTGATTCATCCATCTATCTATCCATCCATTCACACGACCTCCCAAAAATGGATTCCCCTCATCATGCCAGCACTTTTCCCTTTCCAAAACAAAGTATATAGGTGAGAATGGCCTGCAGGGTGTCAAAGTTCTCTCTCCTTCTGCTTGTTCCTACTTTCATTGAGTAAACCTTCAGTTTCTTGAAGGACAGAACTTCAGGACAGCCCAGACTGGGAAACCAGGGACTGGTCTGCTCTGAGGCACATAGAGCCTGAGCCCTACAGAAATCCAGAGGGGCCAATTACCCCATTACTCAGGGAGGACATTGCACAGTCACCACTTTCACTTGGCTAGACAGCCTGGTTTGTGTCTGAATGCCTGGGAACATGCTCAGGCTGTCCACCCTATGAAGCTGTTAGCACAATGCCAGCATCATTTTGGAGCAGAGCAGCTAACCCACCCCAACCAGCCGCTGGACACAGCTCAGAGCCAGCACTGGGCACATCCCATGTGCCACAACAGACACAGCCCCTGGGCTCAGAAGACAGCCTGTCTGCCCCATGGCTACTTGTGTAGGAAAAGCTGCCATTCTGAGGAGGCACCAGAGGAGCATCTGGAGGTTTGGGAGCAATGCAGAGTGACACTTTGGGGAAAGTTGACGGCACTTGTTAAACAGAAGGAACATGGGAGCAATGTTTGTGTTTCAGGCTGGGCTGCTGGAGGGTCCAATGCTGGAAATACAGACCTCAGCAGCTGAGGGGCTGTGGCTTGTTCAAACCTGGCAGGTGCCTTTCCAAGAGAGGAGCCTGCACCTGCACACCTTGCTTGGAGCTCGGGGGAGGTGGGTTTGTTCCTGCTACATTGAATCAGTGTCCAAAAGCATGGTGGGAGCAGCAAGCAGCAGGCACAGCCAGCCCTTGGCACCCCAGGCTTTGCAGCACCGTTGGAGTGAGTGAACCTGACCATCTGGGTCACTTGTTCATTGATTTTCTTTAGGGAAAGATGATTTACAAAATGAGAAAAGCATTCCAAAGTGAGTGCTTATTTTGCAGTCAGCACCACAGGCTGAAGCTCCAGACACAGTGCTATGCCAGGACCTGACAATGCAATAGTAGGAGTCATAAAAATAGCACAAAGGCATGAACTAATCTGCTCTCAAACCTCTTTTTTTAATGATTAATTTAATTCCTGATAATGTATTTCTCACCTCCATTTCACTATTTCTGAGCTGTCTTGTTATGCTATAGTGTTGTTTCCTTTGGCTATTTGCTGTAAAAATGACTTTAAAAAACAGATTGTGAATGAAGAACAACATGTGCCAGTTCTGTCAAAAAAAGGAGACTCAGCTCACAGTTTGGCAGAGTTACAGGAGAAGCTCAGGACTATGCCAAGAAGGGGGCCAAGCCCAAAATAGACCCTGGTCTGAATAAATGTGTGGTGATACCTCTGGGCCAGGCAGCTTAAGCATCTCTTTCTGCCTGCAGATCATCTGCTTGCCTTAAACCTCCCATGTTTCAAGGAAGGAAGGAATGAAGGAAGAAAGGAGGGAAGGAAGGAAGGAGGGAAGGAATAATTTCTGCCGTAACATGCTACTATTTCAGGTAAGTAGTGTTACAGAGAAAGCCTCCTCTCTTCAACTTCATCAAACAAATGTTCTCTTGCATTTTCCCATTCTTCCTCAAATTCCCTCTGATGACCTCTCACATATCACATGCAGAGAACACCCTTCCCTCTCCCTTCCCTGTATCTTTAAACTCTTACAGATCTGTCCTCCCATGCCTCTTCCAGGTCTTTCCTGATACCCTAAACTATGTTTGCCAACATGGCATGGTTGAGGCTGCCTACCTCCAGGGTCTCCAGTGAGCTTCACATTCTTGTTCTCACCTTGGTGAGCCTTCAGCATATTTGATGTTTCCTCTATGTACGCTTTGATGGCTCTGGGCTCCTTTGCAGCTCCTCTCATCTCTCAGAAAAAACCTTTATGTTGGACTTCGATTACCTCATTCATTCTCCTGCAGCCTTTGTCCCTCTGTTTTCCAACTTGACTTCTTCAACCTAATCTAAACAGAAAAACCTAAGTCCTTTGGAGCAGGACTTCTTTGGACAGATCCTGAACCACTGTGGCATAATTTTGGTGAAACATCTATTGCGGACACACACCAAGCAACACTCTTGCAAAGTGCAGCAAGGACCAGAACTCCTGTGTGTGCTCTGACTGGGACTTTGTTCCCTGCTTCCTGAGACCTGGCTTCATGCTACAAAGATAACCCAGCCCATGTGAGCAGTGTGACCAGACTCCACATTGCCTGTCTAATGAAGTAGGACAACCCTTTATGACTCGGCAGGCACTTCAGTCATGCCCAGGACCTCTTGAGATCTAGAAAACATACACACAATGGTTGTCTCTGTACTGGACAATGAAGGCAAGGCCAGCTGACCCAGAGTGACTCAAAGGCAGATCTCTTAGCCTCCAAGACTGTAACCATTTGAAAACTACTCTTGATAAATAGCTAGGGCTGTTACAGACAGGCAAATTGCTGTGTTCAGGGATATTCCCTGGCCCATTTAATTTCCTAGGAGAGGTACAGCCAGGCATGCCCTTCCCCAGCTCCCCATTATTTTCCATAGCACACTTGCATTCTCACATCTTCCAAGTCCCTCTCATCTTCATGCTTTTGTCTCCAAACCATTTTATCTTCACATGAATGACCCTGTTTTCCGTACATCTTCTCCCAAGTGGTATTCTCCTGTCTCCATTTACCAGGCCTCTACTATCCTCTAATTTAGCATTTCTTCATCAATATTTATGGCACTGCTCCAAGCATAGTCTCTGGCATGTTCTCCTGCCTGGTGCACAGGCATACACATGGGCACAAGTGCCAGCATTTTTGAGAAGCTTGGTAAGAATCTGGAAAAGGTGCAAGCTCTGAAGGTTTAGAGAAGACCTGCACATGAGAAGCTTTTCTGGTCAACAGCTTCCTCTTTGTTTATTGAAAATTCAAGGCTCTTTCTGATAGTCTTCTGTTGCAGGGATGAACCTTGCCTTGGGCATGATCTGCTTTTAAATTTCCAGCTGCATGTGAACATGGCTGGCCCAGCAGCCGGTGCTCCCTGCCTGTCAGAGATGGCTGTGCCCTTGGTGCACATCGTGCCAGTCCTTCAGTGACACAACTGTGAGCCCCTGTCGCTGATGGGTCCCAGTGAACCCAGCACACAGCCTTGCAAGCCAGGCACGACCTTCACACTGACCTCCTCTGCTCCACACAGCACTGAGGCACTGCCCTTCAGAGCAGCTCAGCATCAAATGGATAAACCAGACCTGAGCTTTAAGGGTTCCCTCGCAAACGGGAATTTTACATTTTGTCTGCTACAGACAAAACAAAGTGCTAGAGCCCCAGGCAGTCTGCAGTGGCTCCCCACGAGCCACAGAACATGTCACCAGGCCCAGGCAGTATGTCTCACACCGTGCTCTCCTGGCTGCAAGACCTGCTGCTTCCCCTTGCAGTGGCAGTGGCACTGTCATTTACAGTAGTTTATTCAAGGTGTTCAATTAAAACCCCGCAACAGATTGGGCCTTTCCCAAATTATTTGTTATTCAAACCAAAAACATCAAACAAGACACAGTATCTAAAGATGGTTATTAGATGAATATGTGTTTCCTTACAGAGTTTAATTTCTCTTTAATAAAAAAGACAGGGCACAGTGAAAAAGAAGGCTGACATTTTAATTTTATTGTCTACCATAATCCCAACATAGATTGGAAGAGAAGTAAATGTCAGGGGCAAAATGATTACAGAATATTGAAAATAACTTTAAAAATTAGTATATTTGGAAAAAGTTCTAAGGTAGAAGCCAACAAAATCAGCATAGTCCCATTTTTAAAAATTTGGTTTATAGAATGGTATGAAAAAAAATGAGCACCATTTGTAACACTCAACTCTTCAGTCCACTTGAAATCTATGGTTCAGAAGCCTGTGGGCAGTGGGGCTTGGAGCTGGGCTCATCTTGAGGAGACCTTCCAAATATTTCGCTGGTTTTGCTTATTTGAGCAATGCAGTCATTTGTGATGGAGTTTTTGACTTTGTGATTGTTACCATTCTTCTTCTGGGTTAATGTTCTTGCACAGCCACCTTGGCTGATGACAAAGTTTATGGCTAATTCATTATAGTTTTTCAGCCATTTCCAGTGAATTAGTGTTATGGATGGGCTACAAACTGCTGAGATCCACACATGAAACTGTCAAGTAGCAGCTACGCTCCACTGTGAACTCAAATAGCTGAAATAACAGCGGCTTCTGTGGCACAGCTCTCTAAACCAAAATGACATGTTAATGAAAAAGTGTCACTGGCTTTTCCCCAAAGGTTTATACTAATGTGAAAGAAAGGTGGAAGGTTATAGAGCCCAGAACAAGCTGAAAGGGAGACCTCTAGAGATGAGGGGCTGAGAGATGACTGACAGACACTTGAAACTAAGAGCAAATGAAACTAATGGCTAATTGCTGTTTGATTTTTTTTCTGTTTGAGAAGGGGAGCTTCAATAGTCTCAATAAGTAAACAGAATGACTCAGCAGTAAAACCACTTGGTGGGATAATTTTGTCCTCTTAGCAGAAATAACCTTTAACGGACCAGAGTTTGTCTAAACATTTTTGTCATAGGGGTAATCATGTTGGTTAGCACTATTATCTAAACACACTTCATTCACAACTGCCCAAATTCACTTTTCCTTTCATGGGTCATTATTTCACAGAAGACTGAGTGAAGCACCCAATTTCTATGCAGAAACCACCACCTCAACCATCATAACCCTGGAAGCAAACCCAGAACCTGCAACCAGAGCTGATATCTGTGCTTTGTACTTGGAAATTATAGCAGGCTGATTTTTTGGGATCTAGGGTCCCTGGAAAAATCTTAATTATGATTGAGTTCATTGAATGGGCTTTATTTTTAGGGCAGTCAGTGAAAAATGAAAATGCCCACATAGAAATTTTTTTGGCATGTGCCTTTGGAGGATTTAAGAGTAAAGTATTCACAATCATATCCCAGAGTAGAAGACCTGCATCGATTTTTTTTCCTTTCCTCATCCATTTAATCGATCAAAATTCATAGCTGCATAATAATGCTTCAGGTTACATTTCACTTTCTTTGTTCACCTTATGGCCCTCTTGACACTGTGCAAGCACTTTCTGAGCACAGTAATAATTAAATACAAGCACCGTCTATTTTATTGGAGCCTATATTTATTTCACAACCTCAGAGAATTGTTGGAGAAATTATTGCTAACAGAGCCCATCCCTGGGGCACCTTTCCGAGCACGGCTCCTCGGAAGGTTCCCGTTAACCACCTGCCGCTCAGGACCAGGCCTGGAACACATCACCACTCCTATCCCTTTTTAAACTTGTTTCTTTTGTTCTGTATAACTTGTTTTTAATAAAGCACAGCTACAAAGCTGCTTGGTTTATGTTCCTAGGGCCTGGCAAAGATTTGAGCAAATAAGGAGGGGGAAGTTGATTTCAGCTCCAGGCAATCTCTCCATAACCCCATCTCCAAACAAGCTCACTGACAGCCCACTCCAGGGAGATTTATGTTTTCTCAAATGAAATGAAGAAAAAGCTTATGGTGTGAAATGAGGGGCAGTGTGGTCCTCCCACACCAATTCTTTCCTTCCCTCTCAGGCTGTTGAGCACAGGAGAGGAGTGACAGGTACACTGGCCATCAGCGATGGGACAGTGTTCACCCACAGAAATCACCGTGGGGACTCACTCCTCTGCTGCAGATACCTTCTCCATTACTCAGTTTCCTCTTGTTCAATATTTCTGAAGAAACAGTTTTGAACAGTAAAAATCTGCTCTTGTATCTTAGCCAAAGTTCTCCAACATTCATAGGACCCAGCACATCAAAGTGCTGATCAGAAAGACATGGAATATTTGGGGATGATTGATCATCCCCAAATAAACCTCCTTATTTGCATTTCAACAAAAGCACAAGGAGGTGGTATCTCACAGCTGCTGCTTAGATGGGGTAAACCTGTCCCACTGCAACCAGTCTCTGGGTACCTCCCTGGGAGGGAAGTCTCACCTGTGGTTAAGTTGTCCTCAGTGGCCTCACGGTTTTCCCTGGACTGTATTAGTGCACAGGAAACCTCTGAGCAAACATCTGTCTTTGGTGGTTCTTCAGTGTCAATTCACTGAGATTACATTTGCCAAGGAAACAAAAAAAAAACCACAGGAAGAGTAAATATTGGAAAAGACAAGCTAATTCCAGTGTTTCCTGAAGTAACTGGAGCAACAGCAGTAAAGGTGGCAAATCCTGGATGGGGCAGCTCAAGCCCTTTACTTGGAGCAGTTGTCAGAAAACAGAAAGAAGGATGAATGTGATCCAGCAGCACAGGTGCTGCATTGTTTTATTTTAAAGACAATGTTTATTTTAACAATTTGTGATTAGTACCATCGCAGTTGTGATGGAATATTTTCTCTAGCAGCTGCAGCAGAAATCAAGGAAACAAAGGAAACATGGGTAGAGAAAAGGAGCTCCTGAAGCAGAAGTTTGTTTCCCACTATGAACATATAAAATATTGTACACTAGCATATTGTTATTCTAATTTTTGCAGACTATTTTGTCTCTTCTCTGACTTCCCTGAGTGTTCTTCTTTGCCACTGCAGGGATTATTGTGCTAATAAAAAAGCTTGCCATTCTTGGTGGAGTCCTTGAGTAGGAGATTTCTGTTTCTAATTGTTTTCTTATTGTTGGCTTTGAACTTCACATCTTTTGTGCTGATGTGTGCCTTGAAAGCCCTTCTTGGGGAATATAGTATTACTAATGTGAGATGTTGATCAGCCCCCATGGCAGGATGTTTATATACAGAGGAATGTTTTGATCTGTGGCTATAGCTTGAGTCTGGATCTTGCTTGAGTTAATTTGGATGCTGTTTTCTTTGATTCTGACAGACTTCCTTCACTGTTTCTTGGGTTTACTCCATAGGTTTCATGTATTTGATTTATCAATGGCCAGAGAATCATATTTTCCCCCATTTTTACAGATTTTATGGTAAGTGCTATGTTGTCAGCAGTTCCTGTTTAATATGTAGAGTTTTAAATTTATGAGCAGCATTATTACCCTTGCTCTGTTGAATTATTAGCAGATTCCCCTGAATTTGGTGTGTTTATACAGTATTTGTAACTTTTGATTAAATGCAGTGCAGTCCTTGGGACACGTACAGAACTTACATTTGAGTGTTACCAAGCAACCTCACATGAGTTTTGTATCTGTGATAGTCACAAGGGACTGTGAGGTGCTGGCTCAAAAGCAAACTTGCTGCTGCTCTACTTGGGGAAAAAAAGAAAGAAGAAAAAAGATAAATTATTCCAGATTTGCCATGCTGGCTGAAATCCATGGTCTTGCTGGTCTGATCTGGTCTCCCTCATCCAGCACCAGCTGAGAGCTGCAGAGGAAAACTGAAACAAATAAACTAACAAAATCTGAGAGATATCTAGGCAATTTACAGTGTGATTTACAAGATCAGAGCACTCTTTGCTGACTTACAGGGATGGCCTGGGGCAGACAATTTGTCATTACCTTTATTAAACCTACAGGGCAGCAGATTGAAAGGAGTTCAAGTGAGGTGTGTGGTGGTTTGAGGGGGGTTTACACAACGCTGGGAGGGGTTGTGGCATTCCCCTCCTTGGCAGAGGAGGGGAGGAAGGGCTGGGAAAGGCCTGTTTGGGCAGCACTTCTTCCACTGGAAGGTGTGAGAGAAGGTGGTGGATGCTGATCCTCCCATGGCTTGGCACATACCTGGTCATGCTGCTCTCAGAGAGGTGATTCTCCCGGCTGGGTTTAATTATCACTTTGATGATGAAGAATGTACATTGAGAATTGCTGCTACTGCTGGTCTCAGAAAAGGACGAGGTGAAACCTCTTCAGAACATTCATCTTGCTCATCCTGGACATGCAGGAAGATAAAGGATGAGATTCAGGAAAGCATTTTAGTGCCTTCTCCTCAAGCAAGGCTGTGGAGAGTGGCCAGAAAAACCTGGCCTATGTCCCTGGGACCTGCCCCTCTGCTGAGTGCCCTAATGACAAGCTAATTTCTCATGGGCCCCTGGCTGTGGGGGACGGCCCACTAAGGTGATTACAGCAACCTGATCTCTCTTGAGAAGAGTTCTCAATTCATTTCCCCATAAGCTTAGGAGGACCTAGAATTCAGATCCCTTTCATCTCTCTGTCCTGATTCCCCAGGTCCTGCCCCCCACCTCTTACAAAATCTACCCCATATATGCTGCACCAGCAAAAGCACAACTATTTTAGGGGCACTTATAAGATTTTTCTTGTAAGATCTTTGGGGTGAGGGATGCCCAAAGGCAGGTGCACTGTCTTAGTCCAGAAAGGGGTCTGAGTGCGGGTTTAAACAGTTGAGTAATTTTGCCAAAGGAACCAATTCTGTGCTTACTCCACACTGCTGGAGTAACCACAACCACTCATTTCTGACTCCGTTCAGAATGTTCACTGCTTGGCAAGATCAGCTCTACACACTTGTCACAAGTATCTCAGCAACCCAAAGTCAGAGTCTGCCTCCAGACATCTAAGAAGAGAGTTTGAACCATCAGGGACTTGTCACAGTCCCCTGAGTTCCTGTGAATTGCTCCAAAATGATACAGAACCGAATAGGGTGCAGAGATCTTCAGTTAGTATTTCTGGAGCATCTATAAGCATCAGGAGGCTCTCATAAAACCCTGAAGATGAAAACATGGTCCTAGAGGGTTTTTCATCACAATTCCCATCCCAAAGACAGACTCCATCCTTTTTATCAGCAGTGGAGCAACTCCTTTTGCATATGAATTAATGGTGGGGGGTTTTTCACAGAATATTTGAAGCTCTTCTAAGTTGTCTTTATGCTAGTGCTGATAGTGTGATTTTACAAATGGCCTCTGATGCTGTGAAGATAAGCCAGGCTCTGCATTAATGCTGTTGCTGCACATTCTAATCCAGCAAACCACCTCCAGCTCTCTCAGCTTCCAAAATAGGAGCTGTCAAACAGTTTTCTGTTCTGTCAAGATTTTAGGAGTCTTCTGGACAAGAAGAGTGTCTCCTAAACACATTTTAACATTTTCTAAGTTCCTACTGGTTTTCTAAGTAGTTTTACCAGGTCTCCCAACAGTATATGGAGGTCTATAGCAACTAAGCACCTAGTTTTTACAGAATGCCTTCATTCCATTTTCTTTCCTCTTCTCCATCATTAAGGCATCCTGGACACAGACCCACAAAGATAACCTTTGAAATGTAGTGTTTTCTAATATCAATTTAATAATCCTCAGATCAACATATGAAAAGAAAAAAATATTATAACATATAAATAAATTTAGCATATTCAAAGGCACATGTTTATCTGCTGTAAATCCATTTTCCCTACAAATATATATGTGCAACAATTCACACTCAGACAGACACACAGTGGAAGAACTTAATCAAGCCACTAGTGCCTGCATTTTTCTCTAGAGGAAAATCATTTAATACCTCCAGTTAGAGGTTTCCAGCAGAGCTGAATGACACAATCCATGCTGAGTCGGGAAGACTGGGAAGTGTCTCTGTGAGCAACTTTCATACATTAGTGCTGCACATACAGCAGTGAAAGTGCAAATAACATCTGGTTCTCAACACTGTTACATCAAGGGGCATCATCCAGCCATTAGTCCAGGTGTTAATCCCTCTTCCAGTAGAAATCAGAGAACACCTGGAATGGGAGAAATCCTTTGGGAACAACACATCAGAAAAACAGCTATAACTTCAAAACGTGTTTTAAGGCAAGATTTCAAGTGTACCGAATGTGAGGAGCAAGTACCAACCCTGGAATTTAAAACACTCAGCAGGCAGGTTTGTGGGAGGTGAGTGCCAGGTCAGCATTGGGATTTGTACAGATGAAGACAAATGATGCCTTGAAGAGTAGCCATTGAGGCAGATACGATGGCAGGAGGGAGAGGGATTCAAACAGATTGCTAAGGCAGAGTTCCAGGTGGTGAAAGCAATTTCTCTGGGTTACACTTGGACAATACGTTTTCCACTCACAAGCCTGATCTCCACAGACACTCCCACAAGCTGCCTGGAAGCAATCTGCACCAGGGGCTGCCTGGGATAGAGGAGTACCAAGATGGACTAGAGCACAGGCTTCACAGGACACTGTAGAGATGAAGCCAAGACAGGGAAAGAAGGGACATAGTGGGATAGAACCAAACGTCCTCTTCAGCTGGATTTCATTTTCTTGTCAAGTCAAAGTCCTGATAGAGAAAGGTTTTGTTCAACACAAAAGACTGAAGGATATTTTACTCTGCTGTTGGCTCTCTGCCACCTGTAATCCCAGCTGATGTTTTATGATGCCAGCATGGGGGCTACATTGCCATTTTCATTAAGGGCTGCAGGTGTCAGACTTGTACCTGAGGAATAGTTACATTTACCCCAGAATTCCCCCATTTTTTCTTGTGTTTATTTATATGAGATTGGCACGCCTCCTTTCATTAAAAACATCAACTCCCCTCCTCATAGACCTCAGTTCTTGGGTGAGATTAGAAACACAGGTATTTTTAACAAGCTATATTTCTTTTTTCAGAATTCTGATATTTTTCTAGGGAAAAAGACCACAACAACGGCAATAGGAGAAGCTATTTCAAGAGCACTGACACCTGGCCAATTTTTATGGTCCTTTCCCATCCTAATTCCCCATCATCTGCTATCAATTTCTAATCTAGATGAGGGATGTCAAAGGGTAAATATCTGTCTTTCCCCTTTAGTGCTTGTTTTGAACCCATTGTCAATAAATCTGCTTCATTTCTATTTGAATCAGCTCTGCTGAGGTTAAGCAGCTCTGCAACCTCCCGGGACAACTAAGTAATAAAAAATGACTACTCATTTAGAATCATAAAATCATTTCAATTGGATAAAACATTCAAGATCATTGCATCTGGCCATTAACCCAGCACTGCCACTAAACCATGTCCTTGAGTGCCACACCTAAGCATCTTTTAAATACCTCCAGGGATGGTGATCCACCACTTCCCTGGTCAGCCTTTTCCAGGGCTTGATAACCCTTTCCATGAAGAAATTTTTCCTACCTTGTAAATAAATACTTTCTGTTTTGAAAAATCTTGATATTTAGAATTTGGAAAGATACCATTAGGAATTATGGTTTGTTTCCAATCTTTCAACCATCTTTCAGTCCAGGAGGGACCTATTTTCAGTCCCATAGCAACATAACTTCTTTCACAACCTTCAGTGTGGAACTTTATCATAAGCATTTTGCAAATCCACACTTGCTGTATCCAAATAAGAACACACCCTTTATCCACATGCTCCCTTTACCACCCTCCCAGAGCACCACTGGGTGTTCCTCTCTTCACAGAGGCTCTGATGAGTTTCCCAAAAAATAATGCTAACCCATGTGGTGAACAATCCTGTTCTGCATCAGAGTTTGCCACCTTACCATGGTTGGAAGTCAAAGGCACTGCTTAATAGTGCCTTTTTGGAGCCCTTTTGGGGATAGAAGTTCCACTGAAAACCCACCAGGTCTCTAGCACAGCAGCTGTTTGTAATGACAATTCACACACCTTGGCCCACAGCTCCCTATTTGTGCATAGGAGCTCTTCAGAACTCCCAATTCAATGTCATCCCAATCTCACTACTTGATAGAATATAGTTTTCTTGTTTAGACTGCTAAATCCTGTCTCTTCATCCCAACCAGATCTAGCTCTGCTCACCTATTTGCAAAGAATCTGTTCATGGTCTTCTGTGTTAAGACTGATGTAAAAAATTCACTGATTTTTGCCACTCTGGCTTCATCACTTGCAAATGTCCTTTGGACCTGTTGGTCATCAAGTGCTCCTACTAGATTCTTGACTCTATTCTTGCTTTTCAACTTTTTGTTATCCCCCTTTTCAAGGCACACTTACTTCTTCTGTAGCTCTCTTATTTTTCTGTTTACATTTGAACTGCCATGTTTTATGGGTGCTCTGTTCCCTCTTTTGGATAAGCTCTTCTAGTCTTTTCCCTTTCTGATTCTGTTGGGCCACACACGGTTTTCATTGCATGACTTTCTTCTGGTTTTGCTGGTAGGTCTAGGACCACAGACCACATGCAGGATGGGCTGGCCATTTGTTTTTTAATAATCGTGTTACCTTCTCGAGGCCCCACACTTTTTATGTTGTTGTGCCAAATCCTCACTGAACAGTGTGTTATATCTCCCCACCCTCAGTCCTCCTCCTTGACTCACTGGGGCTTGTGCAGAGCAACATGCTCACCTGGAGTGTTGCTGCACAGAAAACTGAGACAGGCACATTTGCTTGAATACTTCCACCTGAAGCCTGTGAAATTCTGACCATTTTTTATGGTTTTCTTTCCTAAAATGAGCTTTTGTGTCTGTTTCAGGTATACGGAAAGAAAAAACAATTACAAATCTTTCAAACCAGACCACTGGAAATCAGAAAGACTACAAGATGAGTTATTCCATTATTCCCTGGCCCTCCTCAGCACTTTGTTCTAGGAAGGTGACATCATCGGTCGAAAGAAAAATTGATTCTCCATATGTGTGAATGATAGAGAGGATTTTTTTTCTTCTCTTATTAATATTCTCTAGCTGTGTGACTTTCTCTATTGCAAATATACACAGATATTAAAAGAGATATGATGGTGAATGCTTATAGTTTTAGCATTCTAAGGATTTTTTTTTTAAACTGCATTTTAGAAATACAGTTATGGTGCTTGATTTGTTGCTGCACCTGTACAATTAGAAAAGAATTGCTGGAAAAGGTTGGTATGATAAGGAAACTGAACTCAAAAAACATGCATGGTTTACAGGCAAAATTCAATGAAGAGTCTGATTAGTTCGTGATTTATTTTATGCTTTTAAAGGCAAATGAATTCAAAGTGTTTAGAGAGTGTTTTGTGTCCCAGAGGTCCTGTTAGGACTTAATACAGTCTTCTACTTGCTGGAATAGTCCTAAAGAAATAAGTGATATGTCACAACTCCAAATGAAGGAATGCTGCATGATATAAACAAATTATCAGTAAAACTGAACAAGCATTACTTGCCTAATAAATTAATTTTTGGCACACATTTCACAAGCATTAATTTTAATGTCTACATCCTCTGTTTTTATTTCCTAGTGATACAGTTTTACGACTGTGACCTCAACAAGGATCTGTATTGATTGTTACTCACAATTGTTTGGCTCCAGTTTCTAACCTGTCAAAACTAAGCCTGTGCCTGAATGTGGGAAGAATGAAGGAATAAGCCAGACAACTTTGTGAAATCTATACAAAGAAACAGTCGTGACTTTTTACCCAGACAGAATAGTAGGAAAATGCTATTTCAATTCAAACTCCAGAAGTGATGTCTGGTGGATCTAACTACAGATTAGATAGTAAAATATTAAAAAAAAAAAAACCAAACCAAAATAAATTCACAATAAACAGATTCAGGTTTAGATTAGACATTAGAAAAAAATTTTCACTGTAAGGGTGATTAGGCATTGGGATAAGTTGCTTGGGGAGGTGGTGGGGTGGAGGGAAGGTGGTCTCTGGAAGTGTCCAAGGAGTGTCTGGATGTGGCTTAGGGATGATGATGGTGGTGCTGTGTTGATGGTTGGACTAAATGATCTTGAAGGTCTCTTCTAACCATGATGATTCTGTGATTCCATAACTTGAGCCATGTCGTTCAGCTGTCAGGAGCAACAGGCAAAACAGGGAGGGTGATTCACCCTCCAAAGGTGCCCATTTCTGTCCCATGACTGTGAAAGGGAGCTCATATAATGAGCTTTAGATTCAGCCAACTCTCAGACTTCCAGCTTTACTTGAAATGGATTCCACCCAGAAGTTACCTGCAGTGCACATATACACACTGGCACAGTTTGCATCATGAGGAAAGACTCTTATGCCACAGAGATGACAAAACTACCCAGACCCCACGAATCACACGGTATAGTGCAGCACTGGGGTTCTGTATCCCACAGTAGTGTCTTGGCAGGTGGAGAGGTGGATATATGCAGGTGGGCTGCTGGAAAAGTACAGAGCTGCCCCTGGTCACATCTGGCCTTAACCACAGGAATTGGTATGAATATCACATGGAGTGTGCAACAGAGCTGGGGGAGAAGTCAGCACCCTCCAAATAAAACCCATAAGCAAAGGCCAGACGTGGTGTCAGATGCCTCAGTTTTCCTTTCCCATTTCAGTTTTTTTCCTCAGATGTTGTAAAGTTTCTCAGAGCTGCCAGCTAGGGTATGCCAAAAAATCCTAATTTTGTTAAAAGAAAATGTCTTTATTTGTGCCAAGAAAACTGCGTTTTCAGCAGCACTGAAGAACTTAGCCTTGGGATGAAATTATGAAAATGCCTTCTACTTCTTACCAAATCTGTCCAAGTTCCAGCAAATCATTTCGGGGCTCCAAAGGTTTTGATGTTCAAGGATGACTGATAAAAAATGCTAATTAACACATACGTTTAAAACAATTATTTTCAGTCCTCTTTGAAATTGCAGCAGAATTATATTCTTTCCAAAGACAAGTCTGGATCACAATTTTTTTTTGTTATAACATACAGCATAAATAAACTATACATTTAAGCATCTAATGAGGCTTAGTTGTACAAAACATACAGACTTTTAAAAGGGTTGCTATAAAAATATTATTTAGTGCTTGAATGAAAGAAATTTGTTGGTCTGCCTATCTTTTTGAAGAAAAGGCAATCTTAAAGCTCTTGCTTATCAGTGGGGTTCACAGTAATGCAGCCAGCTCATGTATGTCAGCTGTAATTTACAACCAATGCATTTTGTTTAATTGGGCTCCATTCCCATTCTCCAGGATGTTCTAGGGGCATCTGCTGAGACTGTGCTTCAGCACCAGCCTAACTTACAAACATTTTTTGGTAGTGGCAAATGTCTAAAAGGGATAAGGGCACATGTAATGTAATAATGTAGCTTAGCAAGGTCAGGCTGAACATTAGGAAAAATTCATCCGCCTTGAGGGTACTGTGAAACTGGAACTGGATAACAGGAGACTGGAATCTCCATCTTTGATAGCATCACTTTGAGTAGGGGGCTTGGAGTGGAAACCTCCTGGGGTCCCTTCCCACCAGTATGTCTGTGAACTCATGAAATCAGCTGCACAGCCTGTGTGACACTCTTAGATCTCCTCTCAGCCAGGGGCTCAGGGTCAAGGCTGCAGGGCATCAGTGCTCTGCTTGCTCCTGGGGCTGTCTTCATCCCTGTTTTAAGCCTCTTTGGCTTGCAAGGGCCACCACTCAAATCACTCCTGAGACTAGCACTCAATCCTTACCTCCTGTGAATATCTTTGGCAGTGTAGGAAAGGTCTGCATGAGTTTATATTTGGGTAAGCTCATGGCAAGGATCTGCTGCAATCTCCTGGCAGTTGCTGGCTTGGCTGCCACAGAGATCAGACTGTCCCCACTGCTCTTCCTATGACTGTCTCACAAAGAATACATTTGGGATGAGGTGTCAGGTTGGGATTTTAGCTTTTCTTTGGAGAGGGCTTGAAATACTGGAGTTTCAACCATGCACAGAAACCACCTGCCATCCATACTTTATAATTTGGTTATACTCACCAAAGCATTTTCAGCTCAGACAAGTTTCTCCAGGGAGCCTCAATCCTGAAGCAAATCAGGGAAAAAAACGTGTATCACTCAATATTTTCTAGCCAGGTCTGCTAGTTAGTAAGCATGCTGGCATCTGGAAGCTTGCAGGATTTATGAATGCACATTATCTCCACGAACTCCAATGAGAGCAGTGACCATAAATCCCTTCACACGATTAATGCACCACAGTGTGCTATCTGCAGTTCAGCACGCTCAGCAGAGCACTGAAGGAAGATGAACATTAGAAGTATTGCTTTCCACTCATCACTGGCAAATTACCATAAAGAACTACTCTTACAGTAACAACTACAAAAGCAGATGATTAAGTATTTGCCTGGAGAGATATATACAGTCTGATTATTTAGCTTAATTATCTCACAAAAGTGATAAGTCAAAAGTATTGTCTCAGCTGCAACTGTTATGAGATTTGGCTTTCTTACTATAAAGATTTTTACTAGTTTGAATTGTTTTCTGTAATATGTTTTAATAATTTTGAACAAAATATGCAAAGAGAAATTCAAGTCTCTTTCACCAGTTAAAGTTGATTGTATTTGTTTTACACAGGTGGCTGGAATCCCTACTACATTCCAGTTAAATATTTAACTTCTGTCTACTTAAAATTTACTCTAAAGACAGACTTATATCCATCTTCCTTCCCTTATCTGTTGTTCCCCCATGCTGCAACCATCTCTGAGGCAGCTGCATTTCCCTCTGACTGCAAAGCTGATCCAAGAACACCTCAAACAGAACTTGTCAGAAACACAGGGGATATGAAACAGGCTCTTGTTTTGACAGGCAGCACAGATAGCAACAGATGCAGTTAAAAATACCCTGAGATTTGCTGTTTCAAGGTCTTCTTTTCACTTGCTGATGATTTTGTCCAACTGTAAAACTTTTTTTACCCTTGAATCTTTCTGTCTTTGATTGATTTCCTTTGGAAACTTCCAGCCAAAACATGATGTTCAAAAAGAGGCTATGGAACTGCCCTCCCCTCCCACATTAAAATGTTTCACATTGCAGCTTTAGCAGTCTCCTGTGCTGCAGCATACCCCTGATGTTTGGAAAGGTGGCTACCCTGTGCCATGACTAAAAAAACTCCCACAGCTGATGGAGTCAGAGGCCTCTGAAAAACACTGTCTACTCTGGCAGAACTTATCAGCTAAATTCCCCCAAGCTCCAGATTTGCTGTAACTGTAAGTGATGTTGCCAGAGCAGGACCTCTGTGGTCACCCCAGCACCCACCACAGGTCAGTCTGCCATGGCAGCCACTCAAAACCAGGGAATGAAACACACCTCTTCTACCACAGCTGGAGTTCAGCTCAGGCACCCAGCTTCCCACACTGGGGTCCTGGTGTAAAACCTGGGGTGGCACCTGGGGCCCCTCTCCTTCCAGGGCCAGGCTCCTCCTGCAGGAAGGTCAACAGCAGATTTCTGCTCCAACCTGCAGGCTTCACTCAATGGTAAACTGTGCCAGACACTGTGCCACAGGAAGGAATTTCTGCTCTTCAGTATATTGAGTGGGGGTTTTTTAGCTTCTCTTCATTTAATGTAAGTAAATACTGCATCATAATGTGCAAACAGAGAAGATTTATTCTAAAGTTTCCCAATTTCCCAGTGTTTAACCTTGCAATCTTAATTCCTTCTTAACATTACTCCTGGTACAGAGTTCTTTAAGGGACATAATCATGACAAAAATAAAAGTGTCCAACATTATGGGAATCTTTTAATCTAGGGCTTTTTCTGCAGGTATTGGAGCATATTAAAATAAAGAGAACATACACTGTACAACTTCTCTTCTGGCACTCCCCATCCATCACATGGTCACTGAAGGAAGAGGAATATTTGAGGCCCATCCACAGGTCAGAACATTTGAGAGGCAACATCTGAGAGCCCAGGGGAAAAGTGGACACATGACCAACTGAAGGCAAGGAAGCAATACCCTGTTTTGTCCCTCCATCTCTCTAGCTCACGTGTATCCCAAAACAGAAATATTAGCTTTTCTCCTGTGCATCACAGGGAAGAACTCACAGCCTACTACCAGCTTTTCCTGGGTTGTCACCCAGCAGTAACAGGGGAAACAATGCACTAGCAAATCTGAAGCAACTGATGGTTTGAGTCAGTAAATTAACTGGGCCAGGGGTTGAAATTCTTCTAAAAACTCTGATGTCATTTAAAAAAAAATTACAAATCCATTTGATTTGATTTGAATGATGTATTTTGTTCAAGCTGAAACATGTTTTTTTGTTTTGGTTTGGGTAATTTTTAATGAACATAGAGGCACAGACTTTAAAGGAGTCTCAGTGTAACCTTAGTCTCAAATCAAACCTCATCCCCAGTGCTGTGTTCTGAGCTGGGTCTGACTTACTGCCTACCACTTTCCCTGGAGACCCTGAGAAACTCTGCAAGGGTATTTTCTCTTTCTACTCTTGCAAGTCTTCCACTTTGTGTACAAAACAGTCAATTTGTTGGATTAGCCAAGTAAGAACATGAGACTGTCTCTCACACAATGGATATTTAATAGTCTGGTACAATATTGACCAAACTCTCGGGGTAGCATAGGTTTCTACAGTAGCTGAAGCACTAAAATACTTTTTGAAATGTTGGAATTGTTGGTTGAAACTCAAGTTCCAAAAGGGACAGCAGAGGATCTCGTGGTGTTAAAACGCTGAAGTGTAGCTAAAGGTTAATGAGCAGAATCTCCTGCATGGTTTGTACATGGAATCTGGATGTCCTTACAAGACCTGCATTAGCTGAACCTGCTCATGGAGAGAATTGAGCAGCACTTGTCTGGGCATCCCCTACAGAGTGCGGTAAGGCAGTCTAAAAGCTCTAAATCCCTCTTCCTGTCCGTAAAGGGCTGGATGGACTCACATCCCATAAAACTGAAATAACACCAGTGTGAATGAGGTACAAAGGCTACGTGTAGAGTCAAAACAAACAGAGTATTGGGTACCTGCCCCACGAAGCAGGCCCTCGAGGCCCCCAAAGATTCTAAATGCTGCAGGGAAGTCTTTTGACCTCTGGACATGGGTCCTTACCAGCTGAAGGTACAACACCCTCTGTAGTCACTGGGACATTGCTGCTCACAGTAAGGAGGAGGACACAGCTTGTGTTTGTAGCTGGGACACTGCTGTCCTCAGCTCAGCAAGCTGCTCTGGAAGGGGTTGGGCTATACCATGTGAGCTGTCATGCCAGAGGCATAGACACAGGGAGCAAGTGCCATTCCCATGAGAGGGGCTGGAAACGCCAGCAAAACAGCAGGGTAGAGAGTGTGGAGCATCTGATTTTAGATGCAAAGGTAAATCTCAGAGGGGCAGTGACTTAAGTTATGGGAGAGTTATGCTGACAGTGACAGATGGTTTGGTCCAGGCACTTCAGCATCACAAGGTTCCCTGTTGGGCACAGTCGTTCACCAGGACCTGTCAAATGCTACTACACTACTAGAGAGCTCCACCGTATAATGAAATGGCCATGCCTTTGTTTCTGCCTTGCTTTCAATAACCAAACCAGCTCAATCACCATTAGCTGAGGCTGCTCTGCACAGTATTTTGCTAATCCCTGGAGATGTACTTTGAATTTCATTCAAGTCCAACTGTAGATTCCTGACTGCTTTATTATTGAGTTAACCTTCAATCTTTAGGCAGCCTTCAGACACTAAGGCAGCCAGGCAGTAACAGTTAAATAAGCTTTTAAATATATAAATAAAAATTACTCCAAAGACTGCATATGCTTGTTATTTTGCTGAGACTAAACTAAATTTTCAGCTCCAGAATAATGGATTTGTTTAAATTAAAGAGCTCTGGTCTTTCCGGTTTGTGATTGTTTTCTTCCAAGATACAAGCCAAGTAGGTATTAAATGAGTCCAGTGCAGAGAGAAGAGGAAAAAGTGAAAATATAATTTATTTACATAGTGAATGCTCCACACAAGGTTCATAAAAACAAAGCATATTATGAAAAGTGAATTAAAACCCAATTGCTTCCAGGTTCAAAGAGTCTCATGAGCTAATTAAGCAACACTTTCTCAAAGCCAGCCCCTGAAGTCTCCAGGGAAGGTGAATAGCTGAGGGACACACTTTCAGACCACTTGCTCATTAATTCATTCCCTTTCACAGCATGGCCCTGCAGCCTGAAGCAGAGCAGAGTCTGGCACCAGAGCAGTGAGAGCCACCTTCTCTCTTTGAGCTCCTCCCAGGAAAGGAAAGCTGCCTTGCAATGGTCTGGTGTGTCTTGCAGTGACCTGGTGCCATCAGTGACCATGGGATGAGGCCAGAGCTGCTCAGCTTTGTGTCACAGGCTTTCTCCATTCAGCAGGCAATGGCACTTCCCCTTTACCTCCTGGGTTAGGGGCTTGTGGCAGAAGGAGGATGTTTCACATTCCCGCTGACTGGGATGTGGGTGGATGCCAAGAGTGAACTCAGATAACCAGAGCCCACTACCTGCATTACAGTGGCAATGCAAGCAGCTGGCTGCAGCAGATTAAATTCTCTCCATGTCCTATGTACAGTCTGTAAATGTCTGCTAAATGCTATTTGATGTCTCTGTACTAAAAACATTGGTTAAAAATCCTGCTGACTTCCAACAATGCCTGCCACAGGGACAAAATCCTCTGGCAGAACAAACTGGGACAGTTTCCAGACAAACTTGATTCCAGCACTTCAGAAGTGACAAGTTTTGGATGCTACATGTCATTATCTGACACTGTCCCTACTGCACCCAATGCTGTAAATTTCTTTATAATGTGTGTTTATCCAGCCTCATGTTTTTGCAAATCCACATGACAGATCTTGAGCTACTTAGAATTTTTTTGCTTCAGTCTTTTACTCTGTCAATTCCAAGCACAAACCAGGAAAAGTCCAGGGCTTATAAAAACAGCAGGTTCATCTTAGTCCTCTTCCATTGGTTTTTCCAAGCATTTTATTCCAAAATCTTCTCTTTTTGGTGGATCAAGCCGTTTAAATCCTAACTTCATAATTTCTTTGAAATATAGGTCTGATTTCATCCATAAACCCTTTGTATGATAGGATGCACTGTATTTCATTATGTTAGTAAAATTCCCACCTAATTTTCAAACCCTGTTACAGGAAAAAAAATCTCTAAATTACTTGAAGTAGAATCTTTTATGGGGTGACTTCAGATTGAGGATACACGTTGGGATTTGGTCCATTTTTAAGTGACCTTTGGCAATAATTCAGGAAAAAATTATCAATAAATGAAAGTAGAATATTCATTTCACTGAATTGTAATTTTGAGACTTTCTATGTACAAAACAGTTTAGATCATTCTACAGCAATATGCAGGACTGGCTTTAGCCTGAAAACACTGGAAAGCCACATTTCCTTGTACACACAGTGTATCCACAGTCAGAGGGGAGTTGGTGAACTATGTTCTTCTGAAATAAAACAAACAACGCTGGATGTCACAATCTGAAATGTTTATAAAGGTCAAGGGACTCTTTTTGTTTCTGTGCCTTTGTTAGGCCACTGTCAAGACTAGTACAATCATTGTTTCAAAGCTCTGTACTTCATATTTGTACTTTGAAAGCAAGAAATATTCCTTAAATGGCAGGGGTAATATAACTTCACATAACACATAGTAACATACTGGTATTTCCATTAATTATGGGCCAAGTATGCTTCCACACAGAGAATGATTTTATATTCCAATGGGTACACTTTTCATTCTGTAGTATGTCGAAAGTTGTTGCTCTCTAAGGTCCAAAGCACTCTAACACTCTCTCCAAATATGCGCAAAATGGTGTATCAGAAATTATTGTGAAATTAAATGTTTCAAGAAAAATTAGTCTCCAGTTACACAAACTCTTCAGACTGCAAATAAATCCAGCCCTGTTCTAATACAATTAAATTTATTTCCTTTTATAAAGGCTTCTAGGAAAGGATCTGGTATGTCAGTGGTTGGATATACTCAATTCAATAAATGTAAATATGAAAAGAATTTTTATGCAAAGCTTTTGTTGGCTTGTCGCACTGGTGGATTAAAAATTGGCAATAGCACCAGTTTCCTCTTTGAGAGCTATTTTCTCAATTTAGATGTGATTTTACAGTCCTGTAAGATGCTAAAAAATAAAAGGAACCATAACATCCTTTTCTATCCTAACATGGAACTCCCAGTGGAAAATATTCTCTCTTGCCTATACTTAGGTATTAGGAAAAAACAGGAAGATAATTTAGGTTGAGTTCAGATATGAAAAAAATTCTTCAAAAGCTGTGAATTCTCTCCTAAACACCTCTGGTTTTATTCATTCTCAATGTTGTCACAGAAATCCCTCCAAACTGCTTTTTTTTCATGAGCTTTCTTTTAATTTCTGCTCTTGGACTGAAAATAGAGGGGGAAAAATCTATTCTAATTCTCTACTAAAACTCCTTATACAGAACTTCAGCTCTCTTGGTAATATGCCACAGGAGAAAACATCTGAGCTTTCTTGTATCTATTCCAACAACACCCAGGAAATAAAAAGAAATGTATAAATTAAAAGCCACCCCCTCAGTTTGGAATTAGAACCTGGTTGTCCTCTGTTTTTTTTTCAAGATAAATTGGATCTGTTCCTGGTTATTTCTCTTATCTAATCTCTAAGAGGCGTACATTTAAAAAGGAAGGAGGCACATCACTTACTTAACCAAGCCTACACAACAGCGCCCACGTATTTGCACCTAAAAGGAGGTGGCTGGTTCGGAGAAAGAGGTGAGAGCATTGGATGTTGTGTCTCTCGACCTCAGCAAGGCATTCAGTGCTGTCTCCCTTAACATCCCTGGAGCCAAACTGGTCGATTTTGGACAACATGAGTGGACTGGGAAGTGGATTCAAACTGGCTGGACTACTGCTCTCTGAGGGCTGTGATCAGAAGCACGATGTCCAGCTGGAGGCCAGTAACTATCTGTGTGCCCCAAGGACTGATACTGGGGCCAACACTGTTTGACACCTTCATTAATGACCCAGGTGATGGCACAGAGCCCAACTTCAGCGAGTTTACAGATAGGAAATTGGGAGGATTGGTTGATACACAGGATAGTTATGCTGCCATTCAGAGGGACCTTGACAGCCTGGAGAAATGGGGCAGTGGGAATCTTGTAAAGTTCAACAAAGGGAGAAGCAAAGGGAAGAGAAAGCCCTGTACCTGCGGAGGAATAACTCCATACACTAGTACTGATTGGAAAGCAACTTGGCAGAGAAGGACCTTAAGATCTTGGTGGACAAGGACATGGTGGGCAGGTTTTGTGTACAGACAGGGAGTGTTCAGCCTGCAGAAGAGGATACTTAGGGTTCACTCATCCAGTGAGAGGATGTAATGAAGATGGAGACAGCATTTTCTCAGTAGTGCACAGTGAGAGGACAGGAGCCAATCGGCCCAAGCTGAAATACAAGACACTGCACTTAAGAAAGCATTTTTTGCCATGCAGATGGTAAACAGAGGATGGCATAGGTTGCCCAAGGAGTTTATTTAGTCTCTGGACTGGACACTGCCTGGGGAACTTGCTTTCAGCAACAGATTGGACTAGGCAATCTCCTAAGGTGCCTTCCAGGCTCAGCTACCCTGTGATTCACCTGTGTGTTGATTTCCTCCCAGAGAGTACAAATCCATTACTCCAGGCAATATTCTCAGGCACAGCTTAACATAGAAGAGCAAAGCTCTGGATAAAACCACAAAGCAAGTCACGTAGACAAGCAAAGATGGTGTACATGTACCATAATTTAAATCCATATAAAACATAGAACACAGTCCTACAAAGCCCAGCACAGTGATCTCTACTCCTTAGACTGCAAAGAAATTAAGAATAAATAAATTTATAAGGCTCCTGGAGGTATTTCATTTTCTGTTTTGCAGAGCAGCACTTCCTCTATGTTCAAGTGCAACTTCCTGACATGTACTAGGAGAGCACCTATCTCGCACCAGAGGTCCTCTGCAAATCAGATGCAAGGCAGAGGAACCTTATTCCCATGAGCTCTCCAGGGCAGTTCATTCCCTTAGGAAGTTCTCAGAAAGTCTCTGTGTCTACACTGACTATCCTGAGGGCAGAGAATGACCAGCTCTGACAGAGGTGCCCACACTGGAGGCGTCTGCACAGATGAACTTCACCAGTACTGACAGTAACATGAGACCTCACTCCTCAAGTAAGTTCCTGCCTAGGCAGCTCCCAGCACAGCTTTCACCCTTTGCATGCAGGTTTGTCCCACAGAAGAGCTTTGAACTCTGGAAGGAAGCAAGGACCATGCAAGAGATGTTCATCTAGAAAGTCCTGCTTAGGAAGGGTGTCACTGTGTCTAGCAGGCAGAAAAACATATAAGGGGGAAGATTTCAAGTTAAATTTCCACTTACATTTTGACCCAACTTTTGGTCCACAAAAAGTCTACTTCAGCGTCACAACATGCATAATCTCCTTCAATTAAAACAACTACTGAAGCATATAGGCTCTCCAAGCTTGCAAATCCTAGAAAGTTAAATCCAACAAGATTCATAAGCCAACGAGGCTGTACTAAGACTGTAAAGACAACAAAACCATCAAAGTCGGGAAAAGGCTGAGCAAAATGCAAAACTTTCCCAGCTGTCATGATCTTTAAAATATCTCCATTCTGTAACACTTGGTTGGCTTTTCATTTTTGGGGGAGAGTCAGCATGAAATCACATTTCATACTGAGCCTAGCAAGTGACAGTCCCTCCTATATTCCTGTCAACAAGGAATAAATTGGATTAGTCTCAGACAGCGTATGGTGTTCTGAAGATGTAAACATATGCCAATAAGAAGTAACATAACTCTCCAATTTAAACAAAGTAATGCACAAAGGAAGCCAGCAAGAGCCATACCAAACTCATGTTAGTCATAATAGGCAGCTGCAGAACATGGGATGCCAGAAGATTTACCCAACCCCCAGTGACCATTGAAAGTGTTATAAATAAGAAGGGCAAACTTGTTTTGCTGAACTTATAAATGACATATCATATGCTAGAACATGGAAGGAAGATACTGGGAAGGAAAATATGAGTTCACATCACCACTTTGATTCTGATCTGCAGCGACTGCAACTTGTGTTACTGCCTGGTCATGATGCAATGACCAGGCAGTAGCACAGGAGTAACAGTGTCATGTCTTCACTTTGTTTGTCAGCTGCTACAGGCATGCAGAAGAGAAACAGCCATCCTGGTTAGTGGTAGCTGGTCTCGTGAACTGGGAAGATGGGATGACACTGGAAAACTGATCCGTGCTCTCACTTCTCTCAGGGGTCAAACTGGATTACCCTGGACAAGGAGGGGAGGAATAAGATAATCTATTCCTGCTGCTCACAGTGGACTAAGGAGCCTGTTTTTCAAGTCCCAAATCCAGCACCAAACACGCAATTCTTCCTGCCATCCATAATCAGGAGAAAGATAAAAATAGATGCTACTGAATCAACAGAGTTTCTCCTCATTCACATCAGGGTAAACAGAGGGTACTGACATGCAACTACTTGCATGTTATGTTTCAAAAATTTCATTTATTTTCATCTTGCTACCTACTGCTTGATCCCTTGCAAATGGACAGTTTTTTCACCCCTTTATAGGGGAGCTTTATGGAAAATTGACTCTGAAGAGTCTGAAAAATCTGTTGTAGCAGTCCTGAAGGATACAACAACTGGGTGATGTGATCTGCTGCTAGCTATGGACCACATGCTGAGCAGAGTCTGTGCACACAAACACAGTTCTCTCCTCTCATTAGCAGCTGGGAAGAAATTGAATTATATAGAAATAAATCAAACCTTCATTAATCTGCATGAAATCCACAATATTTATGTGCCTAGATGACATTCAAGGGAAACTATTTTGCACAAAGGCAAAAAAAAATCTGTCAGAGAATAAACTCATAAAACGTAGTGTTTGATCCCATTCTCACTTGTCGCAATCAACTTTTTGATGCCAGAGTGTTCTGTAATGATAATGCAGGGAGATCTAACACATTTGAGTTTGGTTGTCTTTATCAATTAAGCAGTTTTCAGGACTATTAAAGTGACAGGGCTGTGCCTGTGTTAGCCAGCTGCTACAATCTCTGGAATGGCCTGTACCCCACCTTCTACATTAGAGCCTCTGAAGCAGAGAACATGCTGCCCAGATCATCAACAGCATCCTTAGACCTTCAGAACAAAAAGCTCCATGGAATGAGGTGCTGAATAAAAGAGTCACTAAGCTGAAAAATGCATTTAGAGCAAGAGCAATTTTACCAGATAGGAGGCTACAGCATTACAGTAAATACCCCAGGCTTTTCTAATACTTCTTTTCCAACTGTCCTAGTGTTCCTCTGAGCAGTGCATATTTTGAAATAAGAGTCTTATAGTAAAATGAATGTGGAGTAATGGTCCCCACAGATCTCTGTCAGATCTTGCAATGCACTTTTCTTTAGCAAACCTGGTCTTTTTCAGCAAGCATCTTCCCCTGGCAGCCCAATGGTATTTTAACTGTATGTCACTCTGCTTGGGATGGTAAACAATAGCCCACATCAATAAGAGTGCTTAATAATTAACATACAGTGTAATTTTTAAAAAATACTATGCATATATGTATATGATAAATAGAGGGTGTAACAGAGTCAAAGAGGAGAAGGATATACCACAAGTATATCCTGGTCTTCCCCAGGACTCAATACTGAAGCCAGTTCTGTTTAATACCTTGACATGCTTCCCAGGACGTCAAGAGCATCTTTAGACCTTGCAAACAAAAAGCTTCATGAAACAAGCTGCTGAATAAAAGAGTTTCTGGTTTTCTCCACCAATGATCTGGACAAGGGGATTGAGAGCCGCACCCCCCCCTTCCCCATCCCCCAGCCAGTTTACAAGNGTGCTGTGAGGAGCAGCTGAGGGAGCTGGGGGTGTTTAGCCTGGAGAAAAGGAGGCTCAGGGGGACCTTGTCACTCTACAGCTGCTTGAAAGGGGGGTGTGGCCAGGTGGGGGTCAGCCTCTTCTCTAAGGTATAAAGTGACAGGATAAGGGGAAATGGCCTCAAATTGCCTCAGGGGAGGTCTAGATTAGATAGCAGGGAAATTTTCTTCACAGAAAGTGTTGGCAAGCACTGGAACAGGTTGTCCAGGGTGGTGGTGGAGTCACCATCCCAGGAGATATTTGAAAGATATTTAGATGTGGCAGGCAGGGACATGGTTTAGTGGTGGATTTGGCAGCACTGGGGTAATGTTGGACTCGATGATCTTAAAGGTCTTTTCTAACCAACATGTTTTTATGAGTTCATGATTCATATCTGGAGATAGGGGCAGGGGAAGAGAGAGAGAAAGAAGAAGAACCATTATCTGTGGATTCCCAGAATAAAGAGCAAACAGCAGCAGCTGTATCCCTGCTGAGAACAAATGAGGAATTGACTGCAGTTAGTAGACACCCCCGGTAAATTTTTCATCTGCTGCTCTGGATAAAATCATACATCAAAGAAAGACATTCCAGTGCTGGCTGACGAAAACTGACAACAGAAAATTCAGTATACCAGCTCTGGCACAGCTATTGTTCTGAATTCTTCAGGTAGGATTCAGCTCAAAGACTAAGATGGCTAAATTTAGAAGTGCACATGCGCACTGGGTATCTCCGCTCCCTTTGCTGTCAGTGGAGATACAATCAAGTCACTCACAGAACCCAGGGAGATATTCAGCTCACCATAAAACAGAGAGGGACCTGTATCTGGACTGCACTGGCTGTATTGCCAGGGCTTGATACCACAGAAAAGCTCTTAATTATCCCATCTCCAGCAGCAATCCCAGCAGAGAAGTGTCTTTCAGAGGTCCTCTGTAATTTCTACCGGGCCCATGAAACTCTCTTGAATACCTCACAGCACCTAAATCAGCAATAGGCGCACAAATATAATCAACTGAATTCCATGCTAGAGCTCCACTGCTGAGATTTAAGGGTCAGATCCAGAATTCTGCAGACAGAAAGGCAAATAATGCTTTATAAAACGTGAAAAACAAGTGTTTTCTTACTCTTACTCTGCTGTTAGGTATGCTTTAACCCATGTTTCTGCATTCTACCTTCATGTTTTTCAAATGTTCCACAGAGCACTTTAAATCCAAGAGTCATATTAAAAACAACACTATATCTATTAAAGGCTGAAATATCACCCACAGAATAGGTTAATAACAAACAAGGCATTTTTATTTTAGCCTCAGATATTGTTATATTGATTCTGTAAATAAGAAAATGCAAATGTACTTTCATGCACATGTAACCTTTTTACTTGTAAAAGCTGAATGAAAAGGGTGTCAGCATCAGTTGGCTTTCTAATAAATTTTATGACATCTAGAAGTTGGGCAGAAGGAAAGCTGAAGAGTTTTGTTCCAAAATTACTAAGGAAAGAAAAAATTACAAAATATATTTCTACCTCTCAACATGCAAGTTTTTAGGGAGAGCTGATAGGCTTTATAGTGGTGGTGTAGAAACATTTTCAAGGAGCTACAAAAAACAGGAGATCTGACAAAGATAGTGACATGTTTCTTCTGTTCTTCTCAGACAAGAGAAAGATTAACAATTAGCACCTCCTTAATGTCATTTGGAATGCCAACACTTAATCTGTAACCTATATTCCATCAAAGGCTCCAGCAATTTTCAAAGATCTCTGGAACTGGCCCCAAGAATAGAAATGAATCAAATAATAGTGAGGATAGGCTGCTGAATTTAAATTCACTATGATTTAATCATTGCAATTTTGTATTGCAACGTCATAGCATTTTATTGCACTTGGCACACAGTACTGCTCTGAAAACCTTCATGTCAGTGATCAGGTAATCAGAGCCCCCATGCATTTTCCCCAGGTAAGTAAGAGAGCAGCTGTGGATAGATAGCTTGGTTGGAGCTCAGCTGCAGGTGGAAGGTGAGGAGAAGGAGAGGCCTGGACTTTCAGCATCTGGTCAAATTACAGAGTTACAGAATCAAGGAATACTCTGAGTTGGAAGGGCTCCACAACGATCATTGAGTCCAACTCTTAAGTGAATGGCCCATACTGGGATAAAACACACAGCCTTGGTGTTATTAGCACTATCCTTTGAGGAAGAAACACTGAAAAAATGCCTGAGTGGAACAAAATGAAAGGAAACCTGCGTAAGGGGATATTGGTCACTCAGTTAGTAAGTCCTAGCTGGTTTTTATGCAGTGCTTACCTTATGGAAATACCTACACGAATTCACTTCAAAGCTTTGGCTGATTTGGTGTCCCATCAGAGGCAGTGAAGAGGACTGACAGAGAGCCACAGTCATTCTATTTTAAGCCTACGTTTGAGTGGCAGCAGAAATCCAGAACAGCTCAAGCAGAGCACAGCTACAAGAGCCTGCACAGGGGACAGAAGGTCAGCAATAGCTGATGAAGTGCCAGCTACATGTGAGGTGCCTCATTGATTTTAAGGTCAGAAATAAATTTAGAGTCCCTACTGATTCAGAATTTCAACAAACATCTTCCACTGGGAACAATTATTTACAAGCGTACAGAGTTCAATTTATGTGGCCATTGAAAGGATATTGTGAGTCACCAAAATAAGAGATAATAACTGAAGCTGTGTGTGCAAATTATGTCATCTAGGATTAGTTTGAACATAAGAAAGAATGGACTGGAAATACAGACCAGAGATGATTGGTAGAAAGCATAAATAAACATTAAAATAATTTAGCAACTTCTCAATCATAAATCTATTATAGCTGGGACACTTACAAAGACAGAATTGTTAGCACTTGTACACTTATAATTTGGCAAAAAAATACCCCTCCAACAAAATACAGAAATACATCGTGAACAGCGAATTACTTAATTTACTGTGGAGGCTTAAAGACACAACAGATTGTTCTTCAAATCACATGCCTTCATGCAAATTACTCTACCAAAAAGGGCCAGTGTTTCATCTGATTCAGCTGCCTGCTTCTGGCATCAGGAGGCATAAAAACACACCTCATCATGCACCTGTTCTGCTGTACCAAGCTGTGTCACAGGGAGAAAGTCTCAGCCCCAGCCTGAGCTGGCAAATGCATTTTGCCTTCAAGTAGGAGTACAGTTCAGTTTCTCCAGCCCTCTTTATTTCACTTGATGCCTTACATTTTACTTAAGTATAGACTGGAATCTCTTAAAATCTGAAATCTCTTCTCACTTAATTTCTGTGCCAGTCCATGGGGGGGTTCTGTTTGCCCCTGGGACACAGCAGGACAAACAAAGCCATTGTTTGTCACTGTGCACAGCACTTCGCTTCCATTTCACTGCCTCACTTGGAAGGCCATTTCCCATCATGGAATTAGACAAACCTATCACTGTTAGGACAGTGTATGTGGTCTCTTATTTCAGTTCTGCATAAGGCCAGACCTTTTCAATGGTGGTGGGTTTTTAACCCAGGTTCCACTGTGCATGTCAGCAAGGTCCTCTAATATTTCATGAGAACCTGCTCAAAACATTTTTGATTGGGTTTAGATTGTTTTCTTCTGAAAGCAGCACCTGGAAATGAGGCATTTCAATAAAATATGTCCATTTCAACAGAAAAATGGCTGCAGGTTTTGTTTAGACAAAGACAAACACCCCACTGTGAGATTTTTTTCACGTGAGTTTTGATACATTTGATTATTTTCTGTAATTTATCAGTAAGTTTACAGTGGGTTCTACAGTGCATGGTGTTTAATGCTAAATAAACTGCATTGTGTTTAATATTGAAATGCAATATTAAAGTCAAACCATAGCATCATAAAATCATTAATGTTGGAAGAGACCTCTAAGATCATCAAGTTCAACCATTAACCTAACACTTCCATGTCCACCACTAAACCATGTCCCTAAGAACCACATCCACACTTTTGAATACTTCCAGGGACAGTGATTCCACCACTTATCTGGGCAGCCTGTTCCAATGTTTGACCAACCTTTCAGTGAAGAAATTCTTCCTAATATCCAATCAAAACCCTCTCTGATGAAACCTGAGGCCATTTCCTCTTGTCCTAAAATGTGTACAGATATGAGATTATATTCTGAGTAACAGCAGCCGAAATAGTAATCACCAGTTTAGGACATTGGAGGAAAATGTGCTCAGCTGGGCTCCATAGAAAACAAAACAAAGTAAAGAGCCAAAGATATTAGAATCTATTAGTAGAAAAGAATGCAATTGATGGAGAAAGGGTACAAAAAAAATTGTTAGACAGTCTCATACAAGAATTGTCTTTACTCACCACCATCTTTACTCATCACTCAGTTATCATAGCTACTCTTCATAACAAGCTGGGTTTGCATCTTTTCATACCAAAGTAGCAGCATCAATTTCCAATGCTTGTTAAGTTTTCAGAATAAAGAATTCAAAAATAACTACATTTCTTCTCTGTAAACTATGCAACTTTCCCTTCCTCCACTAGCAATACCTGGCCTGGCTTATGTGTCCTGCTGTCTGACACGGTGGCAATGTGCAACTGCTGACCCCTCTTCACATGAGCCAGGAAAATGCCTCCCAGTATTGCCTAGAGAATAATGGATCCAGAAATTAAAGATCTTTCTCAGGCAGATCTGCAGGCTCTCTCTGAATGTTACACGGAGCTTCAAAATGGTTTTAAATGACAATTCAAAAATGCCTTTTGTCACTAACGTGTGGCTACTTCTGCCACAAAGCCCATGATCTCACTTCAGACAGGAGCATCATCAGTCCCTGGCAAAAAACTGGACTTCAAAAAACAATGTGCTGGTCCTTCACTGTTCCTGTCCTGCAAATACCTGCTTGGTATTTGCCATGTATTCCAGCAACAGACTGAAGAAAAATGCCAAGGTTTATGTCAGCCAAGATGGGAGGAAAATGGTCTTTTGCATTTGAACAAATACAGCAAATTATTATTGAGCTGTTCCTGGAAAGAACATTCAAATTCTCTTGGCTTTTCACACTTTAGAAAAAGACTGTGCATATTCCTTGCACAGCACGGATTTTTAAAGGTCAAATCTCCTTCCTCGGGCTTCCTACAGACATGGATGTAGAAGCTGAAGATACAGGAGGGAAATGGGCCTCTTAGCAGAAAGGTGCCCTGATAGAAATGTGCATGATGCAGTGAATCAAGCACATGAGAGCACTGTCCTGGCCAGCATGTCTCGTGACAATCTGCAGAAGAGATGCTACAGGCAGCCATAGTCAGTGCAGGGGATGTGTGGATGGGCACAGTAACAGCAGATTTTTTGTGATCACCCTCAACCTGGGTCATGTCATGTCTCTAAGCTTCCCTAATGTAGTAGTCAGCATATTTGGAAAAACAGATTTATCAGACTTTGAAAGGTTTAATTTCCTTCTCACCAACTGTGGTGTTACCCAGGAATGAACCTGTCACTGCAGCTTCTCAGGGAGAAAGCTGGGGTTGCAGAACAAAGGCTTCCCATAATGGTATTTGGTATCATTCAGTTTTGCTTCAACAATTCAAAAATTTAATTGTACCAACCAAGGTCAACTTCCAGTGGGGAAGCTGTCCTTTACCAGAAGATACCTGCACAGTGCACATGGATTTAAGACCCCTGGTGTCCCACAAAAACCTCCTGAGTCTCAGTCACACACGTGGCCGTCACGGGCCAGGGTGGGCAGCCTGCCCAGTGTGCTGGTGTCTCATGGGGACAGATCATGGCTCTGTGCTCAGCAGTCACTCAAGGCCATCAGGACTGACATAGCATGATCACAGCTCCAACTGGTCAGCCTCTGGTCCAGCCTCCTGCTCCCAGCTGGTCAGCTCTGAGGTCAGATCAGGCTGTTCAGGGCTACAACCAGTTGAGTCTTGAAATCATTCAAGGACAGAGGCTGGACGCCTCTCTGCGCAACCTGTCTGACTGTCCTCATGGGGACAACATCCTTCTGCCCTGTGCCATCTCCTCAGTGATGCCCCTCCCCAGGGATCTCCTGTAAGGCCCATCCCCTACCCAAAGCCATCTCTACCTCAGACTGAACGAGCCTGACTCTTCCAGCCTCTCCTCATGGGGTCTGTGCTCCAGCCCCACCACCTTAGGGGCCTCTCCTGAACAATAACTGGGTTAATGGTGTCTGTCCCATATTGGAAGTGCAGATGTAGTCTAACAACCAGCAAGTGGAGGGGGATAATGATTCCCCTTGAACTCTGGCTCTGTCCCTGTGCATACAGCTTAGGCTGCTCTTGGCCAGGGTTGTTGCTGGGACTTGCTGCTGACTGTGTGGAGCTTTTGTGCAGGCAGTGAAGAGAGTATCAGCAATACAAGTGCTATGTGCTGGAATGGGATCTGCTGACCATTCCCAACAGGAAGGATCTCTTCTAGCCTTTGATTCAGAGTCATTTTAAGCACACGCAGCAGCAACTGGACCGAGCAAGAGGACTGCTTACAGGATGAGGCTTCAGGGTAGGGCTTGTTTCATCCAGTGTCAGCCATATGAAAGTTGGGAGTTTAATTTAAGCTGTTAGGATCCTGTTATGCCAATGGAGAGAGAAGACCACAGAAGGAACCTGAACTTATCCTTCCTGTCCTTCTTCAGGATAGAATGAATCATCCCTTGCAAGTTCCTGTCTCTCTCCAGTAATTCAAGGAGACCAAACATTCTTAGGTTCTCCCTGAAATGGCTAAATTTGCATGAGGATTCTTCAGCCTATCTAGGGATAGCATATATTCAATGAATGGGGTCTTTTGCTAGCACTGCAAAAGTCAGAGCTCTGATGGGTTCAAGGGAAACTCTTTGTCCCAACAGCATTGCTCTCTTTCATTCCCCTTCCTCCACCTTAGTGCTCAAGCAGTCTATTCAGTTTGCAAACTTTTTGAAGCCAGGACCTGGCTCCTCTCTGCTGGCAAGGCAGCTGGCACATGGTTAGTCCTGTACAAACAAACAATAATAGTGCTGTGCAGAAGCAGATGTTTGGAACCTGTTCTCAGATGGAAATGGCTCCGTCTAATTTGATGGAACACAAATAATGTGTTATGTGCAATTACCTCCATATGAATGTTGAACTCATTAATTAAAAGGGGACTTGGGGAATTTATTACACACTATGTCAGCCTGGCCTCACAGGTAGAGGCTTTCCATACAAATGACTATGGGTGTCAATCCTGGTCTTACTGAGATCCATTGTGAAAATGTCACTGAATGCAGTGGGAGACAGATTTGGTTCTCTCCTCAAAGGAATGACTGTAAGTATTCCCTTTTCCCCTCAATATGAGCATAACTACAGAAATATTATTAGGCGAGTGAGGTTGTCACTAGATACTGATAATTTTCTTTGAGATTTTAAAAATCTTTAAAGATCATATGTCAGTACTTGAACACTGATGCTGTTTCTCTCCCTTCATAGACTGATTGTACAGCTTCTGAGCTGCTACACTGACCATCGGGGGGTAGCTCTCAGACAGCAGAAATGCAAAGATGTGAGATAGGTGGTATTCATTCTGCTCATCCCATATTTCATATTGGATTTTAAAATGCTAGCTGCTGAACTGGAAATGATCCTCCCTTTGGTCACCCATTTGGACCAATCAGGCTTTTACTGTAATCAGACACTCTAGAGACAATGTTAGCAGATGTTTAACCTACTGGAATTGAGTAAAAAAAGGGAATGACTATGTGCTTTCAGTATGTCAGAAGATATCTGAGAAAAAAAAGATAGTATATATTTATATACACACTAGAATATAAAAATACAAAATTCCAATGTAACAGAGTCTTCCTTTCAGCTGAAATTGACTCAGACTTCTATCATCCCCAGCAGCCTATCACAGATGTAGATATCAGACCTATGTGTCTTACCTTAGCTTCTGGCTTTCAGAACCCAGACCTCACTTCACCAATCACTTCTATTTATAACTGTATCAGTTCAAGTTATTAGTCATTAACAGCAGCATAAGTCAGAGAGGAATCAGAGCAGGTTTCAATTTTCTGCTATGACTACTGACAGATTCAGAGCAACAGACAGAAAAATATGTGCAGAATCGGTGCTTCTGAAGTGTCTTCAAATTCACAATTTCTGGTGAAGAAACATGGATAATGATTATTTGGCCTGCCAGGTTACACTCACTTTGCTTAGTGGAGAGATCTGAATCCTAATTCTGACCATGATAAGTTCTGATGGGACAGGCTTCTCCCAGAAAAAAAAAATGTTTTGAAGCAACAAAATTTGTTGGCTATCACATTCATTTAGCATCATATTCTGTGCTAGGATCAAATGTTTTCAGTATAGAGGAAAATGCTGGAAGACGTCATTACTGTAAACAGTTGCACCTCTTGATATTACACAGTCCTTATCTTTTTTTTTTCCTTCAGAATATAGCACCATTTCATTAAAACATGAAGAGAAAATCGTGTGGTTTGCAGAAAAAAAAAGATGTTTTAAAACCATGCAGAATTATTTTAATATATTTTATGTTTCTGTATAATAAGGAATGTTCAAAATTTCTGCAGTTCCAAGCTGAGAACAAAAACAAATACTACAGTGAGAAAAAGCCCCATGGGAGGGAATTCTGTCTTTTGACCAGCTCTATTAATAGCCTTGAAATTCTGATTAAGTTTGGGCTGCAGGCCATAAAGTTAGGATGATCTTCATATGGAATTTGAAAGAAAAATGGAGCCTGAATATTAGCAACATTTAACTAATTAGAAAGCTCATTACACTGGAACAGCATGTCCATGGAAGATCTTTCTCTTATAGCACTGAATATACAGATGGACAAAAACACTTAGGAAGCTCTGCTACGTACAAGAAGACAATCTGATAGATCAATCCATCCCAGCAAAACATTTCCATCTCCACTGTCTGTCCCTGTCAATGAACAGTAGATGCTGAGTTTTATCAAGAAGATTGATTTTGATCTAATTGCTGCAGAGCCTTTTGGAGTTTCATCATTTCAGCTTTCAAAAATACTTAAGCTAATTCAAGAAATCTCCCAAACCAGAATGTTGCCTTTCATCTTTCAGAGGAAATTATTCTGAGCGCTGCCTGTGGAGTATTTTCAGCTCTGAGGTTTGAACTCACTGTAGTAATTGAAAATGTGAAATTTTTTAAGTAAGCTAAGTGTGCTGCTTGAAACTTTACTCTCTGAGGCATGTTTCCATATATGCTCTTTCACAGAAACAGTGTGCTCCAAACTGTCCAGTCCTCCCATGTACTGGAAACGTAGAACTTGTACCAGTAAGAATGGCATGCCTGCTGTTCTGGATTTTTCGTTTCTAACACTTCCTTAAGCAGTTGTTTACCTCCACCCAAGTAACAAAGTTATTTGATACACATAAAGTATTTTCACAATGAAATTTTAAGGATGATCATTCATTGTTTTGTTCCATCCAGTTAATTTTTTCCTGTTTCTATGGTGAAAACCTTGTGATATCAATAGTAAATTCCTTGTCAAAGTTAAAATATATTCCACTCTCAGTTTTCCAGGAACTCAATATGATCACATTGTACTTCAAGAGATGAAAAAATTGCTTTCTGAAAACAAGGAAGTGTCTGAGGCCCCAAATCACCTTATTTTCTGTGGTGCGTTAGAAGATTCCATTCTCTGAAAACTGTGGGCTGGCCATTGGCTTCCACAGCTCTGTTATGTTCTTGTTGCACTGTGAGATAATACTAATGACATCAGCAATATTGTTAATAGACATGGTAAATAAATCATGCACTTGATGTGGCTCTTTCAGGACTTGGAAGACTCCAGTTAGCACACAATCTACACATCCAAGATATCCTCAGCTCCACTAGCTCTATGAAACAACTCAAAATTACTTTAATTCTCACATACTACCTCTCCCAGGTTTCCCAAGCAATAAATCTGAAATCAAGGTCCCACACAGGTCTCTAAGGCACACTGCAGCCTGCACCTACTTCTATATGCAGTCCTCAGCTAACAATTCATGTCTTCAGCACAACAAAACTTAATAAGGCACAAATAAAAACTTCTACAGGGAAGAAAAACTCCCAGACTTTCTCGGAAGACAGCACTGAACACTGGAGGTGCACTTGCAGAGAAACCACAGACAGTCCCCAGCCTCCCTGCCTGCTGCTCCCAGGGCAGAGCACATTTCTTTGACCCTGTCTCTCTGAAAAGAGCCACACCTATGCATATTGATACATCTTCTTTAGGCATTCAAAATTAAACAAGCCCCTGGAAAATTTTCAACAGAAAGGAACAGAAAAAGCACGCTACATATTAGTCATGTCAAAGACTTCACTGCTAGAAGGTTCTGTGATGTTGGGGAATTAGCATAGCACAGCACATCACAGCATTGCATAGCATAGCAAAGAAGGCAAGGCAAGGCAAGTCAGTTTGGCCAATTTCAACTCAAATCACCGAAATTATCCTGCTCAGACCCTCCCTACATATACCTACAATCTCCTTATTTTCACTTCTTATCTTAAACTGTTACAACAGGAGAGTTCTATTTGAAAAGCGACTTCATTAAGGAAATAAAATGCTTTTTTAACTATGCCTTGCCTATGTCAGGGGCAATGGCATGAGTTTTAATGCTCTATTAATGAAATAGTGACCATTTTTAAAAATCCAAGTGCTGGTAAAATACAAATACACCTACATAAAGAACAGATTCCTTGTTTATACGAGGGAAGGTTTTTATTTTATCTGTCCAACTGCATCAACCTTGAGTTCTAGGAAAATGAAGGCTTGCAGATGAAATCTGAAACCCGTTATCACTGCAGCTACTACATTTGTAAAATGTCATTTTGCACAGGCCAGGTTAGTTTCATGCCAGCAATTTGCTTTAAACAGCTTTACTCTCAGAGAAATCACAGCCCTGAAAATTTCCCTGTTCATGCGCTGGTGTAAGAAGCCTGTTACCACAGACAGCTCAGTGGTGCTCCTGACATTTTTGAATAGTTGCTAAGAAGAGGTCATCTAAAGCCATTTCCTTCAGTTCCCTACTTGGGAATGCAGGGAAGTGATAACAATGATCCAGAAAGCCACAAGAAGTTGCTTTCAACTCTGTTTTAATTGGACACCATGGGCAGCAATAAAGAAAAGGCATGGAAAAAAAACAGTATGTATGGCAATGTACAGGAAAACATAAAAATATCTGCTGAGATTGCCATAGAACTAAAGATGAGCTTCAGGAGAGAGAAACATGAGCAGGATGCTGGGCTGAGAGCCTAGAGATGTGGCTTTCCTCTGGGACAGCTTGTGGTCTCAAAAAGTCATTCACTCCCCTGTGTCATGGATCTCTTCTCTGGAAATGGATTTAAGTGACCATTTCTGTAAAACACTTTCAACCCAAGAGGAAACAAAATTATGTAAGGGCTAGACGTTAGTACGTTATTACTCATCCACAGCAAATTTGTAATTCAATCTCCATGTGTTTCTTGAGACAATACTGGCAGTTGCTGCCAAGTTGACCATGAAAGCAGGTAAAAAATCATTTCTCTTTATGAAAAATTAGTCTGGATTGGCCATGTAAAGCTGTTCCCAGGAATATCCCAATGACTAATTCCTGCCCATCAAGCTCTCTCATTCTCACCAGCACAACTTAGTAGACGAGAGATGTAGGTTTTGCCCTCTTTGGCTCTTCCTGCACTGCACTGCACAGTGTCATCATTTTCTTCAGAGCATGCTGAGTGAAACATTCACCTGCTGGGTCCCATTTTAAAAGTTACCTGGTCACATCTTAGATATGTCATTTTTCTTCAGTTCCTCTTGTTCCCTTTGGCCCTGTCTCTGCATCACAGTCCCATAATGTGGCTCTCCCAGCTCCATTACAGGTCAGGTTCCTTGCACAAGGCAAGGAGAGGCAGATATCTGGCTGACCATCACAGCAAGGGCTCTAGCAGGAAAATTCAAATTATGGGGCACAGAGGAAATGAAAGAAAAATAAATAAGGCAGAATTACAGCACAGGGCATGAGGAACATAATACAAGGATCTGGACCAGAAGAAGGCAGCTGGAAATGGAGACTAGGAACATGGCAGGGCAGAAATTTAGTCAATTTAAAGTCACCATGGCTGGCCAAAGGAAGCAAACTTTCCTTCAGTCAGCAGCCCCACAAATGCAATGGGATATATAAAGTTGGTCGAGCTGGAGACCCTGAGCTCTCCTTGAGTTATTTATTGTCTCTAATAGTCTGTAAGGAACAGGCTGTACCACCTCATAGTGGTGCTCCACAAAGATCAAAGTCTTTAGAAAGAATCCACCTACAGGGCTGCAGATTTTGGAAGGCAAGTGTAACCCACTTACTGCTCTGGGTGTTACATGAAAGCCTGCTTTGTCAGAGTAGGTGAAAGGAACAAGAGGGATTTTATTGTCTGGTAAAAACCAATCTAGGAAGCCAAAATATTAAGATTAACTTTGGTTTTAACAATTAACAGCAGGGCTTTTTCACTTACATGGCTTCTGTGCTTTGAAGCAAGAGCACTACAGATAGCAACACAATGCATTGAACAGAACAACACACAAAAGAATTTGGAAAAGAAAATGCCTTTTGAGCAAAGGAAAGGCTCAGTAGTGACTCGGGAAGCACAGCCTTGTACCATTGGATTGCAATTGAGCAGAAGGAAAACAAGTACAGATTTTAACCACACCAAATGGAACATTGTGTAAAAGGTACTGTGTGTCTCTGGAGAGTAGATTTAGCAGATTTACTCAGATACAGAGAACAGAAAATCACTCAAAATCTCGTAATAACAGGAAGTCAAGATACAGATTTTGAGGGCCTTTCAAACCCTACAATGCTCATCAAATGAAAGGATCCTCTGTCAGTTTTACTGATACCTTATATCTAGAGCAGGGTTCTTTTCCCTGATGATAGTGACATCTCCTTGTCACTATTTTTAGTGGAGAAAGCAGACACATCCCACCCAGTTCTCTGCGCTGCAAACCAGCTAGCTGCACACAGGGACCCAGCCTAATGAAGCAATTACCTTTACCATGGAACAAAATTAGAAGAGGCAAACTCTTTGTTTCAACTTGGTTAACAAAGAAAAACTGCAAATGGACTTCTCTGCACAGAAATTTCAGATAGAGCTAGTAAGTTAATTCTAGTTAAAAGCAGTCCATTTCCCAGAAATGAGTGTAGGGGTTGAGGATTCAACTATTACTGTCAAGAACAATAGCTGATATCTGCTATGTAGCAGCTCCTTTAAAAATATTATCATTCCTATAGCAGGAAGAAAAGTGTTCTGATAGACCCTTTGATTTAAGTGACATGCACTCAGTTTTTTTACGCTGTAAGTACTAAGTGATGCCCGAAATTTTTTAAAATGTATCTCTCACTTTCCTAACTTGTGGAAAAAAATCTCTATTAGGCTTCATCTTGATACAGAAAATAAAGTTGATTATAGAAAAGGTTGCTTCAGTTGCAGTGGCTGCTCCAGAAGAAGTGCTTGTGCATTGATTACAGGTCATATAGCAAATGTCTGGACCACTGAACATGAGACAAAGCCAAAGATTGTTATTCCCTAAATCAGTTATGAGAATCAAGTAGACATAAATGACCATTGAGAGAAGTTCAGAACACTTCCCAAGGTGCCTGAATGGTCAATGTCTTAATGAAAAATAGGGCTAATTAGCAAATCAGCTGGAGAAAGAGAAAGAAAAGAAAAAGTAACACAGGGATAATGGTTATGCAAATAAGCATACTCACATTAACCCCCAGAAATTTAAGAAAAATAAAAAGGAAAACAAAGCCACAAATACACTTCCATGACCTTCAGACTTAGGAATAACATGTTTTTTAAGCACCTCAGGTATAATACCAACTGTAATAACAATTAAATTTTTGTGTTGTATATAAACTTTAGTCTTGGGCAATTATGAAAAGTAGGCAGAAATGTTCCAGAAATGTTACAATTCTTCTTTGGTTAAAAAAATATATTGCTTTTAAATTGGTGTCAAAATACTTTTATATCAACAGAGCAACAAGTGACAATGTCAATCAGCAGTTACGATAAATAAATAAAGTTAATAAGTAAATTAAAAATTATTTATTCAACAAGTGAATTAATTGTTAATTTATTTTAATTAATTTATTTTAATTTGTTTTAATTTGTTAATTAATTCTTTAATAATTAAATCAAGTTAAACATTTATTTAAGCATATCTGTCTAAACTGCACATGAGAGTTTGAAGAAGCCAGCCTAGGATTTTTCTGGCTTATTCATGCTGAGGTTATTTATTCAGTCCTTAAGGATGTTAAAACACCTAGGGCCTTTTAAACTGTCTTGGCATTAAGAGAAATAATGTTTAGCTAGTGAGACCTGTGCACTTACAAGCTTGTGGGTTTGGCATTGATCACCAGGAAAGTAAGAATGCATGTGACACACTCAGTTAACACAGAACCACAGCAGTTAATGCAATCTTTGCATATCAATGTAGATTTATAGAAAACAGATTTGGTCAAGCAGCTGAATGAATTTTTTTCATGGCTTTATGTATTTGGATGATAAAAAGACTAGTGTTGATACAATAACAGCAGACTTAAGTAAGCATGTTGGCTTAAGACTGCATGACATTTTAAACAAAATATAACCACACAATATCAACATGGCATGTATTATGTGAACTAAAAGCTGCCAAACTGATAAAAATCTCTCAATTTTGCAAGAAGGATGTTTTAGAGAGATTTGATCATCACTTTTTAATATCTCAGAAGATGTCATAATGGGCTTCTTTTGACAGTTACTTCTATTTTTTTTCATGATGATGAAGAAACTACAAGTAATATGGATCCACTAGGTGGAAGCTGAAATAAATGAGTGAGCAATCACCCATAGGAAAGGCTTACTAAGGGCTACAGTAGAGTCCTCCTCTGTGCATATTTGAAAATTTAAAAAATATTGCTCTAGATCAGACATACATGAAGTCAGCAAAATCCTATGACTTGTGGTACGAAAAGTGTTTGGACTAAAGGATGGCGCCATCTGGCCTTAATTTATATATTGTTGATATCAGAACATGTGCTTGGGTAAACCTGAACAGTCTATGTGGATTCCCAGGCAAAAACGCACACAAGGCAAAAATCATTTGTATCTAAATGAATTTTGGTTCTGGCTTCAGTGGAGGCAAGATTATGCAACTGAGAATCCATCTGCTCTGATTGCCAGGTTTGCTGCATTGCCATCAGTTCCAGCAAGCAAAGGTGTGCTGGATTCATCAGACAGCTTCATGCATTGGCACCGAGTCCCTGCTGTCCACTGGGCTCTCCGGGAGGGCAGAGACACTGCCACAGAGAAATAGGTTGGATCAGACAGCAGAAATTATTAGCAATTACAAGAACAGGCTGCCCAGAGAAGCTGTGGATGCCCCATCTCTGGAAGTGTTCAAGGCAAGGTTGGATGAGGCTCTGAGCAACCTGGTCTAGTAGAAGGTGCCCCTGCCCACGGCAGGGGGATTGGAACTAGATGATCTTTAAGGACCCCTCCAACCCAAACCATTCTGTGACTCTGTGAATGTTAGTTTTATCTTTCTTTAATTTGCAAGAGAACTATGGGACTGGCTTGCCATTTTGAAATTATACAATGTAAATGCTGACAAATACACCTATTTTTACACAAATAGACCATTTAGGGAGCACAAACAAAATCAGTGTCAAAAGGGCACATCCTCACTTATGAGGCAGGTAATGATATTAATAGGGAGGATTCTCAAAAAGACATGAAGAAAAATTACTTCTGCTTGAATAAAGGAATCATCCAGGAACAGAGCTCATTTGAAAGACAGTCAGACCACATGAAATTTATCCTTGTATCCAAAGTTATGCAAAATCTATTTGTTCTTTAAGCTTATTTGAACCCCAAATGGGATATAAGAAATGCTAAATATATCCTTGCTTCATTCAAAAAAAAATCTCAGAAGTATTTAATCTTGCAGCAGGTGGCATGTTACTGTGAAAGAGAAAAGATGTGTAATCTCCTGGTGGTAGAACACACCTTGAGCTAAATTATATGTAACTGAAAGTCCTGTCATTGCAGTGAGGGCTGCAATGAAACAAAGCACAGGTTTTTGACTCCTGAAGAGAAATTAAATGTCTCTTAAAGCTGAAGGGAAGAACATTTTCGTGAGTATTTGCCTGATGTTCAGAAAGGGCAAATCTTTCCTTTTGTCTTTATGAATCCATTTTAGCAGTGGAATTATTCCAGAGTGAAGTAGTGGGGGAAGGCAGTAAGACTCATGTGTGACAAGACAGAATTAGCCTGTTTTAGTGAAGCAATCATGTACAAGACAAATGAAAGATGAGAAAAATAATTAATAACAATTATTATCTCCAAGGCACTGTGCTAACACTGATGTCTGTTCTTACAGCTAGAGGTTATGTTTCATGGCTTCTCCTGTTGTAGGGGAATTCCATCACTAATTGGGTTTTATTTGCTTCATAGACTTAATGGGAGCAGGCAATATTAATGGCAAATAAATAATTCAATTTCATTTCTCCCTCCTGTCCATTTTAGGTTGTTACTGAATCTTAGCCTGGAGAAAAACCTCAAAATAAAATCTTCTTCCAAAAAGTATCCTGTTACTGAACTAAAACCAAAGTGGGCAAATACTTTAGGATTCTTATGCCTAGGTTTAAGTAAAATATCCCGAGATGAACATAATAACCTTAGCATAATGCTTGCACACCATTTTTTCTGCTGTATGTATAGTGGATGAGTTCCTAAGAATCACAGAATAGCTGAGGACAGAAGGGACACCTGTAGATCACCGAGTTCAAGCCCCTGCTCAGAGCAGGGTCACCTACAGCAGGTTGCTCAGGTCCATGGCAGTCCAAGTTCCCTACCAAGTTGCTTTCCAGCCAGCTGGCCACCGAGTTAATTCTTTCTCTGCTGTTAATAGGTAAACACATTTCCACTTACCTGACTGGCACCTACAGTGCTTTAGAGTTTGGCCATATTTTTAATTAAAGAGGATGCATAATCATCTCTAGGTCTTGTAAATGTTGCTCATGCAAATGCACATCTACTGCAGGAAAAGCAAGACTATATTAAGTATTCAGACATCATCAACGCTGATCAGATAAAAAGGACAGATTTTTTTTAATGACGAAATAATGCGTTGAATTACACTGAAGTTTATTTTAAATGAATACATCATTAAGTGTGAAATGGAGACATATTTATCAGCCTGCATAACAAATGATACAATGTAGAGGCAAACTGGCTTATTTAATGCATATTATTAGTGGTTTTACTGTGAGGGTACCTCATGCAAGTACAGTGAAGGAGGTCACTGGAGAGAAGGACAACAGATAAAGAACTGAAGGATCAACAAAACACAGAGGCACTGTTTTCCATCCAGTCACACAGCCACAAAACTGGGAGCTGAATCCAAATCTCCCAAATTCCAGTCTATTCATGTCTTTGAAGCTAGGCATTAAAAAAACTTTGTGGAAAAATTCCTTCAAATTTTTTCAGTGTGTTGAAAAACTAAAACCAACCCCAAGGATGATTGGATTTCAGTTCTGTTCCAAGCTAGAGACCTATTTAAATTTGCCACAGTTCATCTGTCTTGCTCCAAAGGCAGACTCTGATTTAGGATCCCAGGAAACTGGGGTCCATGACCCTAACACAGCCTCCTGCATTTTGAGGTAGGAGCTCTCTGAGACAACCGACCTGATACATCTGCTGGAGTGCCATTACCTCCTGTGGAAAACTGAAGGGAAAATGAGACCAGGTAAAATCACAGACCTGCCTTAAAATGGGATGATTCACACCTTGGAGGACCCTACCTCTCTCCAAATCAGGGAATGAGGAAGCCTCAATGACTTTCTTAAACCATATCACACCCTTTAGATGGCTAGATGATAGCAGAGATGTAGCCAACAGTATCTATCCAATACAGAGGTCCATTCTCCTCATGATTGCCAGCTATTATTGTAATTCTGAACTGGATTTGCAGGCTCATATCAGCTGGAAAACAGCATACAAAAGCTCTTAAAAATGACAGATGAAAAGAATAAGGTAGAGGAGGAATGGACTTCCATGTTTTCTCATACCCATTTAAAGCAATAAAAGGAGTGCTTCAATCACTTCTCTTTCAGATTAACTATCCTTGTATTTCAGCAAGATCTTTTACTGGATCATGGAGATGATAGGAAAAGTACCTTGAATGAATGCAGTATAAACATCACAGGAGCAGTAAATAAAGCATAACTTTTCACTGAAATTTAATACGTTACTGTAATTACAGATTATTTTAATAGCACTTTGCTCATATACAGCATGAAAGTCTGATCTTGAAGAAACAAATTAAATACCAGTTCCCAGAAACCCCACCTCTGTATGCTACCCCTCTGAAAGACCTTTTCTGTCATAGTCTCTGCATATCATCAGGAGAAACCATACAGGTCACCAAGATGTCATGAAAAAATTACTGCTTGCCTATTGGCAATATATGGCTATATTATAGCCTAGGGAATTATCGCTGAATTTAGTAGATTTTAATATGTGTGCTTTGAACAACACAAATACTGGTGTTATGCTTGAAATATCTAGCAGTTAAAACTAACACCTTATTTAACTGACCAATATTATTGCCTTCTATGACTGTTTGACTATGAGACTTCTGTGATCTTCATGTTTGTTTAAAAGACTTGCTTTTCTCGAGATACTGCCATCTGCCAGTTCTTAAGCAACAAAAAGAAAGCTAAGCACAAAACAAAAAAATATTTCTCATAGCAAAAAAACACCCATTGAGTCATGTTCCCTTAAAGTTGTGATGAACATAATTTTCAAAAGTATCAGTCAAATGTAACACATACCCTTGATCACCTTGGAAAACCTGAGCTTTTGTGGGTAGGGTTTGGAGTACTTTTAACTCCTCTGTAACATATAGACCTGTGGATTACACATGGTGAGTTTTTGACAGTGGAAGCAGAAAGGGTGCAGAGAAGAAGCTTGCAATATCCTGTTGTGAGCAGACAGAAGTTACAGGATTTACAAAAAAAATGTTTTGTCACACCAGGAGGAATGCTGGTCCTCTAATAAGTGTGCTCAGAGAAGTAAACTGATAGTAAGTTGCTGGGAAAAAGTGTGTTGCCAGATGGAGTATCTCCTCTGGTAAAAAAGGAGACAAGAGCATGGATCTGCATCTTCTCTTGGTACAAATGTTTTAACTCAGCTTTCAGCCTAAAGTGAAAAGAGAAGTTATCTGTGAATATCCTGAAAGAATAATGTAATCAAAGGCAGAACTGTTCACTCCTGTAAACAGAACTAAAACAACCACATCCATGCCAGCAGGCACGCAAACCAATGTCAGCTGGGATTTGGTAGGATAAGAGCTCAGACACGTGGAACAGTCTGGTGGGGAGACGGGAAAAGCAAACTGAGAAGTGTACAGGGTCAGACAGCACAGCCTGGGCCCTGCAGCTGCACACCCTGCCCGTGCCCCCCTGAGTGCCACAGGGCACTGGCAGGGACCAGGAGGAAGCAGTCATTCTGCCTGGCAAGGCACAGCACAGGGAAAGGTCAGGAGGAGCAGAGATGCAGCCGGGCTCAGGCAGCACCTGATCTCCAGCTGCGTTTCTGAGACACAGCAGATCATGAGCCAAGACACCAAAACACATCTTGGAAGGAGTAGGCCATGGGGAAAATCCTGGGCAGTGCCTGACGTTGTTAAGAATGCCTGTATTAAGAGAGTCGCGAGAGGGTAGAAGAGACTAAAAGGTGAAAATAATTTATTTTAAATCGTGAAGTTGATCTTGAAATGCATGATTTGCTGTGCATGGTCTTTATCTGTCACATGAACATGGAGATTGACACAGTGGAACAAATCAGTCCAATTTAATTAATTCCTTGATGCTTCATAAGAAAACAGAATGATGAAATAGTCTTCTTATGTGCTGTCACTGGCCTATGCATTGAAGCATAAAGATTAGTAGTTTTTTTTTACTCATTCAATTTGCTTGTGGATGGCCTAATTTTCCATATTATTCTTGATCTCTTGTTCCCTCTTGACTCTAAAAAATTTAAAGAAATAAAAAGAAATTCACTATATTTCAAAATGTAATCTTTGTTTTGCCTTTGACTTCAGTTCAAAACCATTGCTGTCTCTCATCTTTGCCTTCCTTGGTGACAAAGAAAACTCAGCAGAGCAATGTTAAAATATTGGTGAGGGCTACTTAGGACTTTCTCTGCAAATTACAGATAACTACTTTATCTTTCTGATGACTGCAATCCAGTATCAGAAAAAATCCCCTGTTAATCTTCAAACTGTATATAAAATGTTTTCAAAATGTGTGGCACCCCATAAGCATGCTTTTCCCGAATGGGTTTAAGTGGACTCCATTAATGCCTCATTTTGAATATATCTGAAGATGCCTTCTTTTCAGGAACAAATGACCTCTCCCCTCTATAAACTAGATGCTGTCTGAACACAAAAGACAGACTTATAATCACTGAGAACTTTAAAATAAAAATAAAATTTTAAAAAAACCACAGCTATGATTCTAATGTACTGAAGTAAAATTATTTCTCTCCAGTGTACTGTTTCCTGGGTGTCATTTACTAACACATCTGCTGTAGGAGACCTGAAAAATACTTCTTTAAACAAGCAGCATCATGTGCTTCAGCACAAAGCAGCATCCAGCATCCTCTGGAAATTATTCTTCCCAGAAAAGCCTGCCACTGTGCTGAGCTCTTCTGAAATAGCTTATCTGTTTGCTGAGACCACCTAGGAATATGGATGGGGAATTGAAAATTTGATTCATAGCCTATTCAAATAAATAGCAATTCCAGCTTATTCCTACAGGCTCTGCCTCAGGATATTTAGCAAACAGCTTTTAGTTATTACGTTGGCTTGTAGCTAAATCATTTACTTGACAGAATTCCTACACACTGAATCCTTCTGCAGTCTGCATCCCATCTTGCAGGCCTTGGTCTTGCTGGGCATCACCTGAGTATAATAGGAATGGAAATAATATTCAGAGTACTTTGAATAAATTAACCTGCCATGAGAAATCTGGCATTTCCTTTGCTCTTGTCAGTCTTCTTGATCCCATCTTAAAAGATCAGCTGTTGATACCATTGACAGCTTTATTATTACTAAGTGACAGGATGTGTCAGAAAATCAAAAGAAAGCACAGCAAGAATATGAAAAGGTTGAAAGCAATAGAGGCAACATTACTGTTGCCATGGTACAGATCAGCATCTAGCAAAGCCAGCAGGGCAGCAGCAGTGACAGCCAGTGCTCAGGCAGTTTCCTTGTCTCAGATAATTCCAATAAAGTGTCTGGAAAGAGGCAGAGATCATCCTGCAGAGTCCTAGTCTGAGTGAGGACTCAGTGAGAACCACGCTGACGGCTTATTCTGAAAAGTCAAAGCTGATGAGGAAGGAATGTCCAAGTCCTCCCCAAGCTGCAGGGATAGCCACTTATGAGTTATGTACCTCAAGGCCTGCAAGTCATATGTTTTGGCAGTGGCTCTGATAAGCCACCGAATAACACTTTATCATTTGCCAATTCTTGACCAATTCATGGAGCACATTGAAAGAATGGGCCATTAATCACATCAAAAGAGAAACAAACACGACTGGTATTTGTGACTGAAGTCCACGGGGGAAAGCAAGTCAAAAGCAGCTTGTTTTCCAGTTCTGAGCTTCCCAACATTCTTTATTTTCATTATTCTGAACATTTTGCCTGCTTCAAGATATAAATATGGTAGAAAGCAAAAAAAAAAAAATAGTTGATTTAATGTTGGTGGAAAACCAAACCTGGATAAAAAGTTGTGTTATTTCATAAAAATACTTTTCTTTCCTATTATTTTCACCTTTTGTCTGTTTTTGGTTACCCTGTCTCAGAAGTATTTCTTTCAGTGGAGGGACATAGCAGAGTTATGCATCTGCAATTACTTCAACAGCTAAACAAGGAGGAAGGATCATAGGAAGAGGTAAATCTTTTTATGCTTGTGACTGAGCTTCCCTGTACCCCAGACCATGGCAGAACACCAGCCCTCCTGCAAACAAAGCTTTACTCAGAGTGCCTCTCTTTGAAGAACTGAGCATACAGCTTCAACCACAGCACTTGGCTCTAACACTGTAACAGTCTTTAAAGTGATTCCTTTGGGAACAACACATATCCATGCTTTATGTATTCCAATTATAAGTTTTTAATAAAAGCTTTTACCAGAACAAACACATCAGCTCACTGGCAGAAACAGCCTAAGCAATGTCCCAGTGTCTTGTGAAGCCACAGAGGGCAAACACAGTCAGGTTCACAGCAGTGTGTTAATTTAGACCCATTGCAAGGGACCAGACAGACTGGTACAGAAAAGGACCCTTGTATTCCTTCCTCCTCATCTTGGACCTCACCTGCCTTTTCCTGCTATTCATACCACGCTGGTGTGTCATGAGGAGTCACAGATGAAGCAGATCAGACAGAAAACCAACCTGACGGGCAAGACATGGTCTCCAGTTTTAGAAGTACAGAAGTTAGAGCAGCCAATCCACCTGAAGGCCATCTCCAGCCCCTGCCTGCCAAGGTGGTGAGACACTGCTGGCAAGGCCAGAGAACATTAAATCCTCCACAGTGCACCCCACATTCTCAGAGTGGGGCAAGGGGTAATAGGACCTTTTAGCTTCCCACCTCAGTGCTGGGGGCAGCGTGTAGGACAGCCTTGTATACCCACACATCCTATGGCAGGGTGTGCCACAGCCAAAGCTCTTCCATCAGCCTGCAGTTTGGTAGTGCACAGGTGCCCAACCATTGCTGCCCTTTAGTTTGTCATTCTTGTATCTCCTCTTAACATTTTCCTAACACTACAAATACTGGGCCAAAACAAATTCTATTTTGCAGGGAACGCCTCTTCTTTGATATTAAATGAAGTTATACACAGCAAAATGATGCAGAAACTGATCATTTTTCTGTAGTCTGTCCCCATATAAAAGTTTCTCTCCACCTACAACGTTTTTTTAAGAGAAAAAAATCAGTAAATTTCCCATAAAGACCCATGTAACACAACTCAGGGAAGGTCCTGAAGTACAATTCCTTCATGTCTTCTCTGCAAATCCTGTCCCAGCTCCCACTGCTCTACAATGCTATCAGGAACACATATGAGGCTCTTGGAATATACATTATTGCAAAGTAGTTAATCTGCTTAGGGACCACATGAGTTCTGATTCTCATAGAGATGGAAGGAAACTTCTGTAACAGGAGAGATTTAGGATCATCACATTTACAGAAGCATCACATGAAAATACACACAGAGCAGTTTTGACAGACAGCTCAGTATGTTTCTTCCGTATTCTCTTTAGTGTTCTTCATAGGCTTTGCAATCAAATGAACTGAGATCTTATTTCTATTATGTTTTTAGTTTGCTTTCACAGAGGAAGAGCCAGCTTTTAGAACCTAGGCCAAACTAGAGAGTTATTTGGATTCAAATCCTTCCCTTCACAAGGATTTCTTAATCTTCAACTCTGGAAGGATTTTTCAACCTGCCTGCCACGATGCCATTATCAAAACTTCCCCAGCTTTCTAAATATCCCTTGGGGTTAGCCAAGTTGGAGGCATCTTGTGCTGAACATTTCTGAGAATCTGCTAAATATAACTCCAGTGTTTGACTGAGTATTAGCAATTCACTCACCTGCAGAAGGATGAAATGTTCTTTTCAACCTGAAGTGCAAAGAAAACATATACACATGTTGTTTTTCCAAACACTGGACATTGGTTGCCCAGGGAGGTGGTGGATTCTCTCTCCTTGGAGGTGTTCAAGCTGACAAGACAGTGACCAGTCATAGGTTAAACTCAATGATCCTGGAGGTCTTTCCCAACCTAAATGATTCTGTGATTCTGTGAAATGCAACTTGTAATGTATCAGAAGGTTTGGTGAAACTCTGATTGGAGCACCAGGTCCAGGTTTGGGCACTGTACATGAAGCAATAGTCATCACTGGGGATCTAGAAAAGAGCAGGCTGAATAGACTCCATACTTATGGGCACAATGAGGCACTGGAAGAGGACAGCTGAGAAGACTCTGGAGTCTACAATCAGAGCTTTTAAGAAAATGTTGAATAATTAGAAATCATTAATTATATAGACACAAATTAATCCTGGCTGAGGGAGAAAAGACAAGCTAAACAGACTCTCAAGGTTACTTTTTTGGTATCTCTAAATGCTTTTTTTTATGACAATCCACAGTCAGGTTAAGAGAAAGTCGTGCAGCATTTTACTCAGACAGGTTGCATAATGTAGAAAGGAAAAGCTATTTAAACAGGCTTGTTTTTCTATGCAAAGAAACCAAGAAAGTGGCAGTCTATCCAATATTACCAGGTCCCAATCCAAAGCAGCTTGTAACTGGCATCTTTGAGGGGTGTGTAAGAAAATTGTCCGGACTTCACAGACACAGCCAGCTTCACTTAGCTCCTTCTCTAATCCAGGGATTTCTACTGAGAAGTAGAATGAAGGGGGTCATCTTCATTTTCAATCCTAACTATGTCTCTCTAAAGCTTTTTACCATTTCAGCTAAAGTAGGACTAATTCAGACAGCTCAGTGGTGGGTCATCAGTTTCTTCCAGCTTCCTTTATGCCTACAGACACAGATGCCACACACCGTTCACAGATTAATTTCCATCTTCCTCATCAAATAAAAGCTATCTTTCTTTTCACTCTTAGTTCTTTAATTAATAGATTTCTAGATATCAGTATCTAACTCCTCTGCACTAGACATGCCATTACTACACCATCTGATTGCTGTCTCAGGGGATTAAGGCACTGCTGCAAGCAGGACACAAAGGGAGGCAATTGACTGGCCTAGGAGCACACAGACTTCAAAGCACTAAGGGAAGAGGGCTGTTAGAAATTACAGACATTCATCTGCCCTGGGACAAATCAAGGACTAGATTTCCTAGAAGCTGTTCTCCCAGACACTGTCTCAAAATCTGACCCAACAATCCATTATGTTTAAGAGCAAGCAAGCCAGCAACACGCAGATGAGCTGTCTCTCAGAGTTAGTAATGACTCAATTCAAAATTATTTATGCCAAATACAAATAACATCAGCATATCCTCAGGAAAATCAAATTCCCATAAATCTGGGGAAAAGGATTCCAGGCAGTTTTTTTTAATGACATAAACTAGCTAATACCAGAGAGGAGAAAAATTTACAAACCTTGCTCAAGATATTGTTTCTACTAGTGCGTAAGAGAAATCTTCCAAAATAAGTGGATCAGGCATTGATCTCACAGATTACAGGACTTAAACACCTCCAAGAAAATGTCTTTTTGATGTCCAGAAATCCATGCTTACCGATCGTGTTCATTTCAGATGGCATGCTTTGGTTTACTCTGTGCGATATGAGTAACAACTTCATCCATCCTGGGGAACTACTTGGCATGAGTCTTTGACTCCTCAGAACCTTCCCAAGACCTTCTTCTGGAGGAACAGTCCACAATGGAAAATTCTATCTAGTCTTTTAGGCTGCTCACCTTATAAATCTCTTGCTTGGCAAAATGGCAGCTCTGACTTTAACCTTGACTACTGGGGAAGTTGGCAGGGGGTTGCAGGCTTCTGGAGATAGGGATGATGCCTCCTGCAGGCTGGATCCAGCCTACAACTACCTGGGGACCTCTGCTTCCTCTTGAACACCCCCCTGGGCACCTCCTGGCCATCAGTCTTTCTTCTGCAATGGTTTTAAATGTGATTTCCCAGGAAAAGTGCCTTTTCCCTTACAATCCCTGACTTATCCATGAGCATTGAGACTGTCCTGCAGAGCATTTATGCACTGCTGGCTCACAGCATCACCCCTCGTCACACCAACAAAAGACTTGAGCCTAACAGTTTAGCTAAACCATGACATTAAAAGTATCTCCATGCACTGATATTTTATGTCCTTCCTTCCCTAATTCATTTCAAAACTCTAATACAGGAATTAGAATCAAATCAAGAAAAAAAAAATTGCAAATCTCAGAACCAGACAAATTGTCTCAAAATAAAATAAAAAGAAAATGAAAATTAGGCTACCTTCAGCAGAAAACAGTCTCTGTATTTCTGTCCTAGGTACTTCCAACAGAACTGAACTGAGGAGAACTTATGATAGAGTTAAGCCATGCTTGGGTAACAGGAGATATAATAAATAACAGACATGGTAGCAGAAGCAATAATGTTTTTATACTGCCGTCTGGAAAAGCTTATTAATATTTTTTCCATTTTGCAATTTTCCCCATAGCAGCATTAAAGAATGACACATACTCTACCTGTATGGTTTATGAGAAAGGGACTGCATGCTTTCTACATGAGAAGATATTCACAGTCTTTACACCATCAAATCAGCAGTTTCCTAACTCCGTATAAGTTGTTGACCCAGCAAATACGTGTTCTGGACAGCGTATTTGCCAAATGCTGGTCACTGGGCTGTTAGTGCCCATTGTTTCCTGCCAAACAAAACTGAAGTATGTGCCTTTTTAATGAAATTGCATAGAAAGACATGTTAGAGTTTTCCAATAAAAAAAAAAAAATTGAGACTTTAGATGAAATCACAGCTCTTTATTCAAGCAGTATCACAATCAACTTGATAATGTTTCAGTTTTTCTATTACTAACAGCTGTGGATGCAGAGCAAGCCCAAGCTTCATGCAATACGGTCCCTTTTGTCTAACATTTTATATGTAAATTGTGTCCAAAAGGCTTTACAGAAGTAAAAACACAGCTACAGGGGAAAACAGCAGAGTCTGAGAGAAGTGAAAAAGAATAGCACAGAACTGGAGACTGAAGAGGCAGAGAGATACAGGAATTCTTGGAGGCAGTCACTACGGAGGATGATAGTCAGAAAGACAAGGCTAGGGAAGAGCCTCTGCATAGAAGTGATGGAAAAGGTTCATGAAGTTCAGCAGGAACCCTAAATCTGACCTTATATCATAGCAATCACTCCTTGAAGGCATTTCGCTGGGAACGAGGGCTGCCCTGAAGCTCTCAGCAAATCAAGCTGGCAGGACATCCTTGAGGACAAGGTTTCATATGAAGCAGAGCAAAATTAAAGGGAAATAACTTTTCAAGTAATCAATCTAACATAAACTAATAGAGGCAGATGAACCATACATACATTTTTGCAGCAACAAAAGAAATTAATTATGCAGCTGTGAACCCAGAACTGCAATTTGAGTCTAGTACTAACTGCGGGTCCTGGTTTCTGCCATATGTTTAAACTAATTAAGAGAGATAGTAACAGAAGAAAATGTTTAAATTTACTACAAGTGTCATTAGAAATGCATGACAAACTGCAAGTAAACAGGTATTTCAAAAACAGCAGAGCAACACTGAATAGCTACATTCAGCTATTGTGCAGTGTTACGTATATTTTAAGCATAAAAGGAAAATTCCTTAGCTAATCTCTATGATTTACATAGATACTGGTACATTAGGCAAAATATTAGTTACCATTAACTGCTGCCCATTTATATAGAAGTTTTTCCTATCTTCCTTTTAACACAGAAGAAATTAGAGAAATTTACCATAGACATTTAAATGTACCTGTGTTTAAGATCTCAAAAGAGGAAAGAAAAATTCTTAATTTAGAAAAAGGATTACTTTAAGTTATTTATACATGGTAAAGATACCTGCTTTCACTGCAAAGCAAGTGTTCTAGAAAAACCCTTCCCACATCTAGTCCATACAATGACTATGCATTGCAGCAATAACACAGATGCTACAGGGCTTTGGCCTTGCATACATTTAGATTTCTAGACCTCAAAATTAATACCTTCTCAGTAATCATAATGCAATTAATTAAACCATGTTACTTGATTAGAATGGCATGTTAATATAAGAATCTTGTCATTTAGATTTTACTCTTAGGCATCTCCCCTTTTTCCCTGGGTAATCATCATTACAGTAATGACAACAATAAAGGCCCATATGTTTCTTTGTCTCGCACGCTGCTGATTGAGGGAGCGTGGTGCAAGTTAACGCAAAATGGGCTTCACAGCTGACTGTACCAGATAAAGATGCCTACACAGAATTACATGACAGCAGCCATGGCCCCAGGAAGCAGAGCATCCTGGAAGGCTGACTGCTGAGATGGGAGCATAGTTCAGTGGGGGTTGAAGAACCAGCAGGGAGAAGGAGAGAACATACTTAAGACAGGCTCTGCCATGTGATTGCTTAATCATAACCACAGATACCTACATTCATTACCACAAAAGAAGCTAATGCTGTCTGAGGGGGTATTAATGTGCAATGTGCAGGAAGCACATGCTGCAGATGTTCCAGCCAGCACAAAAATCATGTTTTGCAAGCTGGCAGCTCCTCAAATCGAGGTCATTCGTGTCTATAACCCACCTCTCATCTGGAGGCAGGTTTGCCACTGGTGCAGCTGTGCTGGTGCAATTCTCTCAGGTGAGCGTGGTTCATGACACCACTGGATGATTCCTACAACAGTACAGCAAGCTGACTCTGCACCAAGACTTTGCACCACCAAAGTCAGAACCCCAGGTGCAGTTCAGTTGCCAGAGTATGAAAAATCAGTATCCATACCTGACCTGCTGCTGAGGCTGCTGTAGTACAGACCACAGTGAAGAGCAGATTGAGAGCAAGGTTTATAAGAAGATCTGGTGCCACATAACAGGAAGATCTTTGCAATAGTCTTTGCTGTCCAGAAAGGTAAGGACTTTTTCATGGCTGTATTTCAGCACTTCTGCAGTTATGCAAACAAACAGTTACCTTTTTGTTCTACCCACAGACAACAGTGGGCCTTGTCATATAGCAGCACAAGCTGTTCTCCCAGTTTGCTTACTTTTTCCCACTTAACCTGAACACTTTTTGCAAGACAGGACAGCACATACCTCCATACTTTTGCTGTGCTCCTTGCAATGTCAGAAAACAGAAGGTAGTTGGCTTTTTCTTTTAAAGGCTAATCTTAATGTGTCATTCCTTGATGCTGGATGCCTGTTGTGTTGCACACTGTAATTTTCCCCTCAGCAGTATAAGTTTAATCTAGACTATTTAGCCATCCTGTGCATGGCTGGTAATGGTCATGTGAGTGTATACATGTGCTGTGGTGTCCTGTGGGTTCAAACAGCTACTCAGTATGTCCCCTGCTAATATGTACAGAGATGCCTTGAAAGCAAAAACACCTTCCTGGCACTGCCTTGGTGTTTAAATTTTTCTCATGAGTAATGATTTAAAAATTGTGCCCATGAGAAACAGAGAGAAGAAGACAGTGAGAAAGAACCACTACAATGCTAGATGAACTAAAGTGCTACTGCCATCTCAAATTCTTAGGTTCAATGTGTATATGGGGAAATCACTTGCATACACATTTTCAGACTAAACACTACTTTTCATGAACTTCATTCATGCAAAGAGACACTCAGTTTAAAATAACTTGGCCTTGATTTCCTTAGAGGTGCTGAACATTACTGTTTCACATTGACCTGAGTCTCTGCTATGGACATTTCACTTTTCTGAAAACCAGTCCCATACTGGCCATACAACATTTCTATTTGCATCTGAATATGTGTGCCTTGATGCATAGCAACTAATCAAATTGTTTTTTCCAGTGTTCAAAAAAAGAAAGGTAAAGAATGTCACTGGAGTTCAAAGTATCATTGATTTGATTCACATCTCAGTTGTTGATTTGGGAGAAACTTTCTCTTCCAAAGAGAAGCTGGCCTCATTAACACTGACATTAATCCTTGACAGCAGAAAGGAAGGACTGGTTCCTTCATTTAAAGCAGATCTATTGATTGCATTAATAAATAAGAAGGAAGAGCAGGGATTTCTGCATGATCTTTGTTCTCCTTCTTCATACTAAAAATAATAGAAAATGAAACAATTCGGTTGACTTCGGCAGTGCAAGATTTGTGAATTGGGGTAATGACTGTAACCACCCTGCCCATCTTCCTTCTGCAAAATCTACTATTGATTGCTAATTGTATTGATGAATTGATCTTGATTTTTTCTTTCCAAGTGAAACCTTATATTTTGCCTCAAAACCAGTCCAACAGCTTTTTTAACTGTCCAAGGAATAGCTTTGGGGTGGAGGCTGCACTCCTTGCCAACATCAATTGCCTTGTGGAAAGCTTTCTGGCTTAGGAAGCACTGAATGCTTCAAAACCCATCACAGCTTTTCCTCAAAAGATGTTTAATCTACATTTGGGCAGGTACTTTAAAAGGAATGGGAAATCTTGCTGGGAAATGGGAGAAGACCTCCTTGTGAAAATAACCTGAAAGTCTCTAATAGCCTTTCCTGAAGGCTGCAGATGATAAATCACTAATTTTGGCATGACAGAGGGAAGCCAAGTCCAGCATTAGCAGACTTTTCTAGTTCACATCACAGCTGACCTTCCTCCGAAATATACACTCAAAGCATATTTGTTGTTTCTGGAAGAATTATGTCTGACAGAAGAGCTGTCTCTTGAAAATTCAGGGTAGCTATTCATCAGAATAGATGTCAAAAGCTTTGGGCATGACTACTCAGCCAAAGCCTTCTTTCTGACAAAAAAGATTTTCTGTAATGACGCAGATAAAGATGACAGACTTGACTGATAGTTGTTCAGTTTCATGCTGTTAATGTTTACCTTCGTTTTACAAAATAATCCTGCATTTACAGCACTTCATCGTTTTGGAAAATTACAGATATTCAAATTGAAAGACTTTTTTTCCACTATCTCCTCATCTTAAAGGGAATAAAATCTAGTGATATTTTGAAGAGATTTGGTGAAGGCTGGCCCATGACTAGTGTGTGAACAGAAAACCTAGTCACAAGGAAGCATCACTTCATTCAGTTTTGCCCCTCTACTCCTGCTTAAACTTACAGAGAGAAGGTCCAGTATGGTATGTCAGATCTGTAGTAAGGCAAGATAGAAGAGGGGGTCACTGAGTGGGTCAGATATTCTCATAAAAGTGCTTTAATTTCCAGGGCACCCCTTTGGCTGTCCAAGCCTTGTGACTTTTCTGTAGAAACCACTGATGCGTATGGACATCAGTAGTGCTTTCATTGTCTTATTTCTTTGAGCATAAAACATTTCTTTAAGGCAACAGAAGACAAAGCTTAAGAGTATTTTTTCCATAGAAGTACATCACTGAAAAGGATTTCCAGGGTCACTGGGTCTTGCCTTGCTCTGCAGTAATGTTCCATAAAGACCTTTATGAAATGACTTAGTTTCACCTCAAACTTTGTTTTTTATTTTGGGTCCACTGTTCTTGTTCCAAAGCCTCCTTTGGAATGGGCAAAACCCATTATCCTCATTTTCCATATAAACATGTTCTTTCAGCAGGATAAGGAGTAGGTTGGCAACCAAAGAGGTAGGGGAGGGTCTATCAAACCTAGGTGAAGAAGTGGGCTAAGATTTTCCATTCTCCTGAAGAACACAGGAGAAGAACAATGAAAAGCTCCCCACCTACAAAGAGAGCCTTCCACAGCACATAGAAATTGGTGTCTCACATCACCTTATTCATATCCAAGGCTTCCCATCAAACTATGACCAACCCTCCCAGCTGACCAACTTAAATTCCTAGAAAGACACTGGCCTATTATCTGACTGAAAGCTTCCTCTAAAACTTTTTTTTAGCCCTACCTCCCACAGCCCCAAAAGAATTGGCCAGCCCTGCCCAGCCTCTCCTTGATGCACCCACAGAACCCCAGAGTCACCCAGGAGGACTCCTGGTGCCCATCCTTTCCTGCTCTTCCATGGCATCTACTCTGCCATTACTGCACAACTGAATTACTGCCTGAAGGGCCTTATTTCCAGCAAAATAATTTCATCTGTGTGACTGGGAATTTTCAAGACAAGACTAGGTTTTGCGCCAAAATTGTCTATACTGTCTAAATACTTCTACTTCTTCTCCAGTATTATGTTTCTCTCTCATGTCCTCCTCTCTGCCACCTCCAGTTAAATTATGGAAAGCAATAATGTCCACTTTCTAAATTCAGTTCATGAGAAGAAACTAAGATCTTTTTATTTCTCTCAGAGAAGATCCCCTCTATTTCCTCCGTCATGCAAACAACCCTTCCCTGTGTCTACTGCTCCACAATTAATTCCTCCTTGAGCACTCCCAGCTAAAGCAGAGAGTTACGCTCCAGGGGAGCACTTGTTGGTGAGATTATATCCAATGAAAATATCTTGCCTTGCTCATCATGTGAACAAAATTGTCTGTTTCACAGTTGTAATACAGTTGTTCCTCACCCTGATCCCATAGTGGCTGCAAATTACATCCAGCTCTTAATAACACATCTCTTTTTCTCCAGTTAGCTCTTTCTTAGTGCTGAATTCCTACATTACTGCAGAAGATACTTTTCTATTACTTCTGCTTTGTATCATTGCCCTTTTTTCTTTTTCTCTTTTCTATTACTGCACTTTTGAAGACTGTCCTTTTTCCTGTGTGACACATAAAGGTCTGTTAGAAGCCAGTGCCTCCCAGCTTGCCTTTTCAAGGCTTCCAGCCACTCTGACAGTCACCCCTCACAGTCCTGCAGACTACAGACCTCCAGGTTTTGTACACTGAGGCTGCTGCAGACTAGGAGGTGAGAGAAATGAGCAGATCTCTCCCTCGCACTTTCTTGCTTGGCACTTTCACATTTTTAATTTAAATTCTCTCATCTGTTCTCTTCTCTGCTGAGCGAGAAAGGTGACTGTGTTGACACAGGCCATCTGTATACTGGAAGGTGTAAGAATGAAAAATGTTCTGCTGCCACCGTGGAAAACAGTCCAAGGGAGTTGTGCTTTAGGTATTACAGTAAAATATGTCTTTGGATAAGAATACTTTTGGAGTTTCTGTTACCTCACAGAAGTTCCCTTCAGTTTTGTCTTAATACTGTGCAACTACGTTTTTAGAAAGGCTTTGGAATAACAGGTCTATTTATTTCAATCCTAATAATAAACAAAATAAAAACGTTTTTCCAGCTTACAAGTATTTCCCCTCTGAAATTACTGAAAGTCTCTTGCTGACATCAGCTCTGAGGAATTCCTCATGCTTGCTAGTTAGATTTACATCATTCACTATTTAAAGTAGGAGATTTTAGCTAGCATTACACCACTGTAACAACCCAAAAACTTATAGGATAATTATTTGCAAGCTTAGTACCATATATTTACTTCCACAAACTTTGCTCAATCTGTATTTATTTGCATTCTCATTTTTCTCTTTATACTTACTTAAAGACTTTAGTTTTGTAAAGATGAACAAATAAAAAGAAAATGGTTGTTATCAATGTTTTACTCAAATGACCTTAAGAGTTTCTTTTGAGAGAAGTGCAGATGGTTGGGCAAGAGGACTGCAGACCTAGGACGACATCTAAGGTGGCATAGAGGTGAGAAGTGTTCAAAAGATGGACTGACCATCACCAGAAATTAAATGGAAAAAAAGAACAAAAAAGTTTATTTAAAAAATGAGGCAGATGGAACCGAAATAAACTGGAGAGGACAGGGGAGCTTCTGTCCATCTCCTTCAGACACCTCACTCCAGAGCTACAAAAGCCCAAGGAGTGTCTCCCTTGCAGATATTATTGAAGCCAGAAGTAATTAAACACAAGCACCCCTGGCCCTGAGAGAGATTTGAGTGGGCACCAGTAATAATGCTTACAGCACATCTGATTATAAAAAGATTTATTTCATAACACATCCACACAAAGCTTTCCTAACCACAAATTTTTGAAGAGAAGGAATGAAGAATCTGCTAGAATGGCATAAAATATACACACACCATGATCCTTAAGTTGTTTGGCTTCATAAGGGTGAAGCCTAGAGGTAAAAAAGGAAAACCAAGTGCTGGTAGAAGTTTTCAAAGATGATAAATACTCAAGCACATAGTGACTGAATAAAAGAGCAAACCATTATTTTAAAAAATGTTGAATGCTTATTGTTAAATGACATATTGAAAGGCATCAGAACAATTATTTTCAAAATGAAAGCAAGAAGAATTTTTATTACTTGAGCAGCATGCTTAGGAAGTTACATGTTTGACTGAAGTAATGTGATATTACAGTATTTTGAGAAGGACAAGTTCATTTTTGTAGTGCACTCAACAATTCTTTCTAAAGCTTCTAATTCACTTTAATGTGATGTACAACAAGGACCAAACCGACTTTACTATTTAATAAATTACCAGATGCCATGTTCCATTGTTCAATATGGAAAGCTTCTATCTGACAATAATAGAATACTATAATAGAAACTATATTGCTTTCTGCTATGTCATTTTTGAAAACATAAATGTAAGAGTATTAATGCATCAAAATATGGCACAGGATACAGCTAAAGATGAATGAGCCCACTTAGATATGATATTAAAATCCACTGAAAAATAGTTTGGCCAAAGAAAAATACCTTTTACTTTGCTTATAGATGACAGTGTTCTGAGACAATATTGACAATCACAAATAATATCCCTATCAGACTGCATGAAAAAAGTACCTAAGCTCCACAAACAACAAAATCAAGTATGTTTGTCAACTCAATGCCTGAAAATTATTTTGTTATATCAAACTCCACATATTTCCTTAAAAATGGTGAACCACTTCTGAGATACTTGTGGTTAAGGAAAAGTAACTGGGCATTCATGTGGCATTTCACTGCCACACATGAAGCAGTTCACAGTAAAAAGCACTTAAAACCCAAAATTATAAAAAATAAGAAATGACTGAAAATTGTAAAGAAAATATAGAGGGGGAATTGTTTTGCAAGCACTGAAAATCACTAGTTTAATATACTTCTGGAAGAGGGAGTTCATAGTATTCGGTGTTGTTGGTGAATAAAAATATAAGACAACTTAGTCATATGCATGTGTTTATTCAGATTTTGGAAAAGGTAACATGATGGCAAGCTTTCACTGGCCAGAATTATCCATAACTGTGTTACCAACAGTAACCCATGAGCTTCATGTGTTCTGCTATTTTTAATCTTGATTTCAAAATATTGAACTATCTATTTCAAGATCATGAAAAAAAAGGTGCAAAGTATTCTCACACTTCAAGAGAAACTATTTTCAAGGAGTACATTTAAAAAATTAAAATGTTTCCTGCTGCTGAAGACACTTTGATAAGAAGAGTGAATTTTCCTAACAGTGCTGACAATTATTCTGGAACATGGAGGTACTAAGCAATATTTTCAATTTAATTATTTCATGAGAAGTTTAACCATATTTTTATTTGGGGAAAAAAGAAAGAAAAAATAAAACCAAACCAAACAAACAAAATGAGAAAAATATTAGAATGATCCAGTAAATGAACCCCAAGAAAGCTAAATTTAAAGTATTACAAATACAGAATTTTGTCCATTTATCTATTTTAAAAAGTACAGGTGGAGAAGATTAATTATTAGCTGAGTTCATTTTGTAACAATTTTACAGGAGTGATATGGGAGAAAAATGAAAAACTCTTCACTGTGAAACACCAAGTGGCAACATCAAAAATTAAATCCTAAGAGCCTAGAAATTCTTAAAATGTTTACCACTGGCAACATTTTTTTAATCAATCTATTTCTCTGAGGAGCTGAGATTTAATACAAGTAAATATCTTATAGAGTAAATTAGTGTGACACCTGTAACTCCCAAGGCAGCCCCACTCACGTTCAGGATTATGCAGGTCCACAGAAGAAGAACACCTTTCCTTTTTCATTTGTACATAATGAAGTAAGTCACATGGAACTGCTCATCACTGCATTTCAATCTATGGTTCCTTCATATTTATAGAATTAATTTCTTCTGGTGATCTCAATTTACAGGTTCCTATACCTTCTGGAAAGATACTCCCAAAATTTAAACAAACCCTGAAATGAGTTTCATTTGAACTATTCCTGTTACACCTGGTCACGAATCACTCTACAGTCCCAATTTGGATTTTAAAACAATTTTTTCATTCAGTTGCTAAATGAAGTGGGTGAAGCAGATGGCAGACTATATGAGGAAAATACTAAAATAGCAAGATGCAGAAGTGCTCACACTGGGATTGTGGATGAAGCTTATGTCTCCAAATCCAAGAACCAAGTCAGAAGGCTCTACCCTATCACTGCCAAAACTTCCCAGTTGTATGGGTGTACCACAAGTCCTCTTTGCTTTACCCTATGTTTTGGTGCATACTCAGAGTAGCACAGTACAAGAGTCCAGTTTCTTCCTAAAACCTATTTCAGATCAGACTTTAGGCCCCTCATGCTGTCTTTTCTACTTCAGTTTAAACCCTGGTAGACAGAGTTGTAACTGCAAGGTCACAGAAGTGCAACTTTTGCAGGAATGTCAGAGCCTGAAACTGAGGCAAGTTTTGCCACAGCTTCCTAACAAGACCTTCAAAACAGGCAAAGCTTTTCATGTGGATGAGAAAACAGTAAAGCATCTGGCTTGTTCCAAAGCTAGAGAAAGTCCATCAGAAAGCCCCATAAAGCCCATGGATAGCCACTTGCCAATTTCAGGGAGATTTAGATTAAGTTTTTATTGCATTACTTATAGCTCTGGAATCCACAGGGGTAGAGAAGCCCTGAACACAAATCCTTAGAAAAGGAAATAGAAAGGGAACACCCTGTGATTTCTCATTCCAATTACAAATTTTGAAGCTAAGGCAAATAGTCAAAATAAACAAGTGTTTTCACAGCTGCTCGTAATAGCTTAAAATATATAAAGCTTGAGTTGTAAGTTATTTTTCTATTTTAGAAATGCATCATAACTTCCACCCCCTCATGCATTTGCTCAGAGAGCCTGCTAAAAGAATTTGCTGAGAAACAGACTGTGCACTGCCATCTGCTAACAGTCGAAAGAGACCCACTTTTTAAAAAAAAACTTGTCTTCATATTGCTATCAATTTATCCTCATCCTCTGTCTTGATGTGACCTGTTTACAGTCTCTGAACAAACCCTGAGGTCACGAATATCAGGCAAGAATATTTGGATTTGGCTGAGCTGGGTACATGGTTGGATTAAATGATTCTGTGAAGTCAGAGAGGAAGAACACCAAGTGGACAACAAAATCTGCCTCCTTATAACTACATGATTGCATATACATTTTCTTACTTAAAGTGCATTTTATAGCCTGCCAGCTGTCCGGGTTGCAAGTCTCAGTGTTCCTACTGCTTCCTTTCAGAAGTGACTCTGTAACCTAGCAGTTCTTATTCCCACAAAGCATTTCTTCATGTCATGTGGGCATTTAGGAAGACCCTTGACATACATGTCTCAGCTTTTTCTTACTTCAGAGAAGTTTTGACCATTCTGTTTTATATAGCTGACTCTTAGAGGAAGGAAAGCTGTACCCTTCCTTTGTTGCCAAAGTTATTAAGATGCTGGGCTCCTCAGTTGCTTCTGCAGCATTTCTAAACAAGGTTCTGGTGTGGAGCTACACTGATAATGGGGACCTTTCTTTTTCATAGTGGGAATGTCTCACCCATCATGAACAGCAAGCCAACTGTTCTGAGTGCTGCTGATTGAATGGTTCTTCTGGTTAGTGAGAAAAAGCCATGGGACTTCTGCTGCATAAAGAGGTGACTCCAACAAGCCACACAACCCAAGGCCACTATGACTTTCCTTCAAGGAAGGAGATATTCCTGGACTTGTCAGCTAAATAAAGGAAACTGGAAAGGTCTACATTGTATTTTGTTGAAGAAGAGCTGGAAGAGAAAGTGGGAACAAAGCCAGACTCCTGGATATACAGATGAGATAATGTATCTCCAAAACACCCATGCAAAGCAGCAAAAATGCATCTCCTTGGGGCCAAGATTAAATACAACACCTTCTGCAACTTTTATAGGCATGTAATTCTGAAGAACTTAATCAAAAGCAATATGTCTTATAAGCAGATGCTGCATTAGTACAATGTATGGCAATTACTATTCTTACAAATGGATACTATGGTATTACATTTTAATAAAGCCATATCTCAGGTATCTTCTTCTTACCTCTTACTCAGCTGAGTTCCTTTCTATGGTGCAAAGCCAGTAGATTTTCCCAAATTAATTTTAAAGACTGGAGGAGAGAGAGGAATATATTTTTTATTTCTATTAATTTTCACTGTAGTTCACACATCAGAACTCACTGTCACTCATCTGAGGCAATCCATGAAACCAGTCTACTCAAAACTGACCTGCTTTTACTCTTTGCAAAAGAGGTAAAATTTTGCTTGCTTTGCCTCACTAATTGTAAATATTGCCAGTGATAGAGCCTGAAAAGTTTCATAAACTTAATTTCTGAACTGTTTATCCACACATCTTACATTCTCACATTTTCCTCATTAAATGATTTAATCTGTAATCCCGAATAGATGGAACAGTGCCAGAGGTCTGAAAGGTGAGGCACGGTGAACAAAAAGACTCCTCAAATCTTTCCACTTTGATATTTTAAGTTTAATATACTCTATTCAACTGCTGGGCTTCCAGTAGAAGCTCATAAGCAAAGAATGGGTGCCTTAGCCTTTCAAACTTGATTAGCCAGCTCAATATCATGCTCATGAATGAGCCTGAGAAAGGGAAAGCCTGAAATGCCAGTTTTGCCTGAAGACATTTCACTATGTACATCACGTGATGCATTGGGATATGTTTGTGTTGTTTTCAGTAACATTATTCTTTACAGTATTCATCTAGATGAAAGCAAGAATGACAAGCCTAAAATTTCAAATGCTCCTGGTAATTTTGGACCCCGTATTTTGGAAGTTATCTGGATAATCTTAGCAGAAAAGCAAGACACTCAAAAACTGAAGAGCAGGTTTTTTTCATAAAATTGCAGGTTTATAGAACCTACAAATAGAACAGCAGAACTGATGGGACTGTAGTTGGTACAAGTAATTACTTGGATCATAGTTTCTCTCCCAAAGGGTGCATAGTCCCCTCTCTCGGCTTCAGGGGTGGTGGGGAGGGGCAAGTAAGCATTTAGGTACAAAGTCTAAGAGATGCCAAGTCTGGTATTGTATCTTTGAACATGTGTCAGACATTGGTTATGTTCCAAATCAAAAAGGGGATCAAAAAGGGCATGAGGCTGAAATGTTATGTATCATTATTTCTTTATCAGAGATTGAGGTACGACCACATCCTGGGGTTGCTAGGCCAACAGATGTGAGATTCTTGTATCTAGAGGTCACAGAAATGATTTGACAAATTCAAGGTTTGTAAATCTTCTTTTACTTTACAGAGATCAATGAAAAACTCCACTGATTTTAGTGTTGTTCTTAGCTTGCCCTGTTGTAAACAAGAAAAGAATGAAAAGCAGACATTTACACAGCAACAATTCTTGTGATGATAGCTGCAATATTTTGGCAGAGTTCACGTACATAGAGAGAAGAAGTCAAAAAACTGGAACTGAAACATAGCAAGAAATAAAAACATCATAAATTTTCAAGCACAATAACAAGAGCAAAAAATTTATCAAAGACTGCAGAGACAATAGATGGTGAAGCTACAACAGAAGGACTCAAACAACTAAGTGTATTTTGTAACTGCACATTTTTGTAACTGGGAAAAGGGTAGGGGGTGGGGAGACGATATTCTGGCACCCATCGGAAAACTTTTTTATGGTGAACTTGTGAAAGATCTGTCTCAACCCAAGGAGTCACTAGCAGTAGTTAAAAAGTGTAGAAAAATAAAAAGTGGTAACAACCAGATGGGACAAGACAATTGGAATTTCCAATTGCTAAAGGTAGTCTCAAGGATAAAAAAGCCAAACCACTAAATCCTTTAAAGCCTCTTCACGTGCAGAAAAAATGGCAATGGTTTTTACAAAGGTTTTCAAAACAGATTTGAGGAACTCTAAGCAAATAAGCTCAACATTTCACTGAGGAAATTGGTAGCAACTCTTCCCAGGAATAGAATTAGCAGGTACAAAGTGGGAAAGATCAACACAGTCTTTACAGAGATCAAGCATGAGAAATCTGCCAGAATTCTCTGATTATACTTTAATAAACATGTGGACAAAGAAGATGCATTAAATATAATCTACTTTCATTTCCAAAACACATTTGGCAGGGCTTACTATGAGACACATTTATAGAAACAAGCTAAAATGGACAAGAGAAAAGGTTCTCACATGGCTACATGACCAGAAAACAAAGGGTAAGAATATTTACTTAGTTTTCATGACTGGGAAGTTGCTATGAAGCCCTGCTTGGGCCCCCACTCTTCACCATATCTTTAAGAAGGTAGATAATATGCATAAGGACTGTCAATGTTTGTTAACAATACCAAGGTGTGCAAGGTAATACAAATGCCAGCTGGCTGCAGAAATGCAGAAGGGTCTCATCACTAAGTGATAAGGGAGAAAATGAAAGATCAAGTTTGGCACAGGTAAACCTAAATTACAGAAAGGAGGGAAATCATAACTCTCTAATTCCTAAGATATTTTTCTATGGTTAATGTAGCTCATGTCATTTCCCAGAGGTGTCACTGTAATTTCCTGTCCCTGTTTGTGGTGAAAACATCTGTGAGAATTATGAATACCAACCCTGAAATGGCATCCTGAAGTCAAGCAAAATAACCTTTTGGATAAATGGGAGTGACACTGGAAATAAGCCAGAGGCCTGTAGATACAATTGGAGGAGGACCTTAAATAGCTTTAGAAATAATGAAGAGCAAGTGTTTTCCAGCATACTGTGTACCAGAGCTGCAATCTGAGCATTATAGCCACTCAGTCCCCTGGAACATGGTACATTCTATGATTTCACAATAATCAGGTGGTGCCATTCCTAACCATGTGATTACTCCTAAATACTATTGGAATGTTTCATAACGAACAGTATGATTTTCTCTTGTCTCTCTCTAATAGAAACAATACATTTTCCCTTTGCTACTAAACATGCACATAAAAATCTGACTCATATAAATTTATTGTGCAGGCTGCCAGAACCCTGACTAGGCAAGATCCTCCTAACACTGTATTTTGATGAAGGAGAGAAAGAACCACTAGAGCACCACAGAGCTGCTGCAGAGGCCAGTGCTTTCAGGTGATGTAACAGCAATTGACTTTTCACCAGGAAGAAGGGAGTCTGCTGATAGGGTGAAGAGAGCCTTCCAGCTTTTATTTCCCTGAACGCTCCAGGAAAGTCTTCATATGATATGCGCTGAAGAACCAGGGGATGCTACATACCTAATAGAAGACATTTGTGAGACATGTTGCTGTATGAAATTTGCACTGGAGGGGGGAAGTGGTTTGTTTATCCCCTGACACTCATGCTAGGGAGAATTTAAGTAAGTTTAACAACAGAAGGAAAGCGTGGAGGCCAGTGGTAAGCATATAAAAAATTTAAATGGACAGCTTTTTTTCTTGATTTCATGATCTATTCCAGCTTTTAGACACATCTGTCTGTCCCCTTGAAAAGGCTGCCTAATGGAAGGAAGGCTGCCACCCTGTATCTCAAACCCCCCAGAATCCTTTGATAGACTTCATAAAGAACAGATATGACCAAAAAGCTGCTAGCTAGAGTCTGAACAGGAGAGTGTCTACCCTGGCAACTCAGCTGAGACAGAAGAAGGAAAGCCAGCACCTCTTCCCTGAGGACCCTCTGGGTCTTCTCACAGAGGTCACACTGCCCAAGCAATGCCTGCAAGATTCAAATCCCAAAGCCCACTCTGAACTGCACTAATGGGAAGATGGCTTTGGAGTACAGTCTCTGTTTGAGAGGGAATTAATAATTTTTTTTTTCAATCTGACTAGGTACCCCCAAAAACCTTATTAGTTCCTTCTCCTAAAGAACACAATGCACAGTACTGGCAAAGGCTCTCCAAACATCCTGGGACCACTCTGGGCTCAGCAATCCCACTGGGGTCTCAGAGCAGGGGAATATGCCATGCCTACATACATACATACACCTGGATGAAAGCTGTGTACACACTGGCTGAAGGGCAAGTCTGGGTGTTTTGGATCTGCTGCTCAAAGTAAACAGCTCATGGTCACAGAATCACAGAATGGATCAGGTTGGACAGGGCCATTGGTGGGGTCATCTGGTCCAGCCTCCCTGCTCAAGAAGGGTCTTCCTAGAGCACATGGCATAGGACTGTGTCCAGACAGTTCTTGAATATCTCCACAACCTCTCTGGGCAATCTATTCCAGGGCTTGGTCACGTGCACTTGACAAAGGTGTTGTCAAGTATGATCAGAGAGCCAGGCACTATGGACACTTGGGGAGTGGGACTGTGGGAGCACATAAGCAACATGGTTTGTTGAAAACAGGCCTCTTGTTCATCACTTTGCTCTTTTTACCTTTTTACAGCTTCATTTGCAAAAAATACACATTTACAGTAATCTTAATTCTCACTCTCTCTTATAGGTAATTGAAACACGAAGCCGAATAGGTGTTACTTGGAGAAATTTAGAGCACACTCCACACCATCTGAAATCCCTTGCACAGTTCTTTGTTCTTTACTTTGGACCTTTTTCCTCATTACAGATTGCATTTCAGTCTTTAGAGGGCTGACAGGTAATACATATTTTTAATATGTGTCCATGGCAACATTTATTTTGTTAAAATACTGTTTTCTGCCACACATATTTGGCAACAAATTGACAGTATCTAAACTAATTCCAGAATAATAATTTCACCTTTCCACATTGTCACAAAGAGATCACTATCAAGATCCCTGGCCTCAGCTAATCACTCAGACCACTCCTGAGCTTCATTTTGGTCTAAAACTAACCTCTTCCAGGAAACATTTGAGTGAATGTAAAGCCTTGTACCACTAAAGAGGCACCAAAATAAGTCTGTAGGGAAGTAAAGAATGAAGTGACTATGAGACCAGAGGACTCTACCAAAGATCTCAGATGCACCTTTCAAAAAGAACTTCAAATTATTTTGAAAATGCAGCCTTCTCACGCATTTATACAGTTGCAATGAAGTCCTCTTCAGTGCTTTACAGGTTAATACTTACCTTCTTGGGCTTCTGGGATACCAGTTGGATTTGCAATGCCTCTAGCAATGGCCTCATTCTCATCTAAATGAAGGATAAATTACAAATTCTGATTATAGATTGTGTTTCCTTCATTTACTGCCTTTTTTTGGATCCTGCTGAATCCCTGCATGGCCTAATGCTCTCCTCCAGCTTAGCTGAGCCACAGAAAGATTTTGTTGTGCACAGTACATACAGTACTAATACACCACTAATGTTTCTAAGTCCTGCCTAAATACATGCCATCTACCACATTCATGTTTTACCTTTTTCTGGGAAAGCAATGTTCCCAGCAGCAGTGACTTCCTTACCAGGTGAACACAGAGTCAATATTCTGCTTCTTGTTAGGAAGATTCAATACAAGTTGGCAGATCATTAGAGATCATTTGCAGAACAGTTCAATGAAAATTAATTAATTCATATCCTGCTCTAAGTGTACCTGTTGCCAGTGACTTCTAAACCTGGACAACTCTAGAAAATACTCTGAAATTATAATCCTTCATCCTCACTGGAAATTGGATATCTTAATATATACATCCTATCTGTGTTAGTCTTCATCTGTGTTTGACTTCACTACCTTTAGCCTCTCAGACATGAGGCCAGGTAGAAAGGTGCCTAGCGTCATCCTGAAAAGCATATTCTGGGATATTAGTGACATTGTAGAGATCTGACATACAATTCCAGCCCATGCCTCCAAGATTAACGTGCAAAACAGTTCAGCCATCAAGAAGAGATGATTAAAGATCCTGACTAATTCTATCTGCCTCACACCCATCACAACAGCCCCATTTTCTACACTTTATTAATGAGTCCACCATTGGAAAATCCATTATCAATGTTCTTATTATGCAAAGGTCACAGACTGCATTAGCATTTGCAATACAGCAGGTTTTTTCTGGAGGCTGTGCAAGTCAGTCACTTGCCAGACAAGCTACCATGTACAGAACCCATCATCTTTCTCACATTCACTCCTGCCCAGACTCAGAGCAGAATATATGAGAAATCAAGAAATTCATGAGCATCAAGAAGTCAGTATTACCCATATTGTTCCCATCTTTTTTGTAACATCCAGTTTTCTACAAAACATCTGTCTACAGAGATCTCAAAAGTAGCACAGCTGAAAGTATCTAGCTGTCACCATGTTTCAACAAATTTCTATATTAGTTTTCAGGATGTGATTTTGTGCCTGCCACCAAGTTCTCAAACAAATGTCATTGCTATTCCCAAAGCAGCATAAACTCTACTCTGAAGACAAATGGGGAAGGAAAACACAGCAGCTTTTTTTTATAGTGAACAATCTTTACAGAATTCTGAGGTCAAAGGATGGTGACATTCAGATCTTGATAATGAACATGACATTTTCACAGTTACATTATCTTCTCTAAATGTCAGAACACAGTACTCTAGTCACAATACATCACTGCACTCAGGGAGGATATGGTCTTCCATTCCTTCACATCAGTTTTGTACCAGTTTGACTTCATTTACAATAACAGAATTGTAAATTTTTAAAAATGTTTAAAAGAGGAATACAGCACAAGGATGGAGACAATAATGATTTCTGAAATTCTGTGAGGAACAATTCCCTAAGTAAGATATCTTAGACTTTGTAACACTTGTGAAATCAATTATACTTGAGGAAGAAATTAACTCAGCCATTCTCTAATATTTCAGGCAGTACAATATCTGGGGCTGTTCTCAGATGTAAACCAAAACTGAGACTTCGGTGTCTGGTGCCTCCATAAATGACCCCGAAAATCTGAACTAGACTTGCAGAAGGACAGTTACAAAATGCTAAGCAGAAAATGAAAAGAGCAAACAAAAAAAAAGAATCAACCCCCAAAATATTGATTCAGCTCCCTTTAGCACAATCAATTCAGAAACTTTAGCCTTTTTGCTCAGAATACTTGGTGGAAAATATCAGACAGCTGTGGGTACATGGACAGTTAGAGGAACTATATTGCTAAGACCATCTGTCATTACACTTTTTGGTACACATGCAAAATCTCTTAGTGAACTAAAACAATCTCTGGGTCCTTATCTCTATTTACCTTTGGCACATCACACTTTCAGATTCAGAACCTGTAGTACAAGAACAAGGAATAAGAAGGGAGAACTTGAATTTTAGATCTCTGCTTTTTTCCCCCATATACTGACATAAAAATCTTCATACACTCATAATGATATTTTAAGTACCTTTTAAAAAGGTATCATTAACTAAATAAATACATAACTTGGACAAACTTGTATCTACAAAATTGAGTGGAAAAACAAATTTGTTTAATTTGGCAGATGAAAGCTTCAGAAAACAGAAAATAGCATGGATGTGATAGAGTAACCAACTGAGTATGAGCTGAGAATGATTTCATTTTAGTTGAGAGCAACTTAATTTTAGCTGAGAGCAAAAAGGCAACCTCACAGTGCATTAATAGACACTACAAAGTTGAAGTGGTGAAGTGGTAATAATTCAGTAGGTAGTATTTTCTCTGGTACTCATATCAGACAAACATTCAGAAAGTTGTTCAAATACAGTGGTACATCCAGTGGTACATCTTTGCCATCAAAGAATTAAAAGCAGTTTCTCCAATGGAAGGCAAACAGAGCCTGATCAGCCTCTAGATATCTAAACAGCAAGAGTTTTTTTCTGAAAGTAGATTAATCTTTAAGCTAGCAAAGACATTATGAGATTCAGTATCTAGATATAGAAACTGGAGACTTCAGCCTAAAAATAAGTGAAAACTGTTAACAAGGAATTAAAAACCTTTCTTATAAATGTGATGCATTTTCTTTTAAATTTACAGTAATTAAAGCAAAACTAGATGCAGTTCTAAAGGTTATTAACACTCAGCCATTAACAACTTGCACAAAAGACCACGAGGACTAGTAAGAGTTGTTTTTTTCTAAAGTAATTGTTTTATTTAATTCATCATGCTTAAATCATGCCTACCATAAATGATAACAAAAGTTACAAGACGTAAAAATTATTGCAAGGAATTTCAAAACTTCAGCATTAGGGCTAAATGTGTTGACCTAGAACATATTTGGGACAGTTTGACTTCCAGCTGACTAGTCTCCCAAAGCCAGTGGCTTCTCACTACTTAAAGAAATTCACACATTGCAAGCATGTTTCTCACATGCACCTCCTCAAACGTGTTTTCTCTGGTGATGTTAACCACTAGTAGTAGAATATAAGTAGTCACATTATGTACAGAGAGCAGGTAACAAGAAAATGTCCATTTTCAGATGAGACAAATAGAGCAAAAGAGAAGACGAATAAACTCTAACCAAGTTAATCCTAGTCCAATACAAAACTTCATCCTTGTGAATACAGCTCAGCAGGATGCATGGATATCAGGGTTCAGACCTCACTACCAGAAAAGTAAAACCTGTGAGCAGTAACATCTCCTTGCTTCCTTAAATAATGTGCATTTTTCTTGTACAATGAATCTGACCTGTTCAATTTAGTTCTGCTTGGAACAAATTGTAGTTCTGATAGATGATACCTTAGATTATCATAGTATCAAGATACAAGCATTACCTGTTCTTTATCTTGTAAAATATCATAATCTCTGACCTTCAAGTTCTTTTGTTTACAAATATTAAGTTACTCATATCTGCAATTCAACAATCATGGACACAGGAATAAAAATACAAATACCTGTACCTGATAAGTACAGTATTTATTAAAATGCTTTAATATGTATTTTCAAACATAGCCATTACATCTTAATGGTATTATTTTGAAGTGTTTGGATCACTGGCAAGTAAGTATTCTCATACAGTTCTAGTATTCTTTTAAGAAACCCTTTATTCATCTCTTGTCAGCAAAAAGGAGACAGGAACATAAAATCCCTTCAAAGCACAGCTTTGAAATTATCTTAAATTATAAAGAGAACAGTTCTACATGAATATTTTCTCGTGTGCTTTCTGTTTCCTGCACTTTCCATTTCTCTCATAATTTTTAAGATAACTGTTCCAGCACCCTGGGAGGAACCATTGCTCATACTGACTGGCAAAACTGCAGATCCAGTTCTGTGTCTGACCATCACACAGCTAACAATAAACTCTTGACTACACATAATTGTGTAAGTATTCAGTAAAACTCACCTGTTAGACTGTCTTCATTGTTGATGCTGACACTCAACCTGCTGATCACCAAATTTATTATTTTGATCAAAAGTTTTGTTCTAAATTCTCAAGTTTCTGGGGAACACTTTCAAGATGTTACATATTAAGACTGTAGGAGTAGGGAGACCACAGACAGCAGCCCACTGAGAAGGCTGCTATAAGATACCCAACCATGCAAATGAATCCAATGCTCTTCACAAACCTGCTGGGGAGTGCTACTGCTAAACTGCTTGAGGCAAATCCCCTGCTGGCTTATAGACTGGCAATTTTACATCTATAGGACAAGAGACTGCTCCCAATGGATTGTCTGGGCTAGAGGCTTGATCTAACAACATTTTGTGTATCTTTGTGCATTGCTCACTTTTCCAAAGGGCAGTTGTCAGTTCCTGACTGGCTGGTAGCCTCTGGCAGACTCAGTATTTCAAGAACTTTTTCACCTTCATGCAGTAAGAGGTATGCTACTCCATTTGGAATTAATTTCTTTAGGCTTCTATAGTTAGTACTTAATGTGGCCTGCCTGATATTACAAGGATTTATGTGGAATCTTCCATTTATTTACTTTTCTTCCAGAACCTTCTCTCTCATTCTTGTATTCATTTTTCACCATGAACAAAACAGTTTCACAAGAGTTACATAAGATGAAAAAAGATATCAGAGAGATGAAAACATAGCAAATCTCTTAGTAGAACAAGATAAAATAATCCAAAAGTTTTGGACAATAAGTGATATTCTCCATATCCAATTCAAATTTGCATGCTTGATATTATCAAAGTAAAGGTAATTTTCTTCTTATTATTTTTTTAATGAAAAAAAATCCATGTTAAACATTATATTAGACGTTATTTGATTTTGCTAGCTGCAATATTTTTTATGTGTATTTATAAGAGAAAATGCATTTATGCACCCCTTCAGCACAGCAGGCCAGCCTTCGTGCTCAGCTGGGAAGGTTGTCATGGTGGAGATGCTGAGGGATGTTTTTCTACCTTCTCCATATAGACACAGCAGACTCCAGCCCTCCCATATGTCTTAGGCTGAAAATATCCATCTGCTTGGACTCTGTCACACATGGGAAAGCTGTGCTCCCTGCACGCTTGTCATCTTGTAATTTACAGATCAGCAGACTCACGAAGGGCTAGTGGAAGCAGAAAGGCATGAGAAGGTGATGCTGTTAATGCTTTGTGGCTCCACAGGATGCTGAGTTACCACCTCTGTGTCTGGTTTTGGCTGTTGCGATTGTACCTTACTCCCCTTGCCAGTGCAACACTGGGAAAGATTTTCACAGGAAATATTCCTAATCCCAGTCTCTCTTGTTTTGTAGTTTATCCTAGTTAAACTTCTTTCTCCAAAGCTGCCTCCATGGACATTTTAGTTTCATTGAATGGACTATATCAATGTTGAAGGGCAGTCTTTGAAACAAATGCTCCATCACAGGCCCTTGCATGTGAATTCTCACACACAGGCCCTTCTGCCTTTCTCTCCATTGGCCTCAATATGAGCAGAATGAGCAGACCTGGGTGTAACAAGGATGGGAGTGAGTCAAATTGGGCAGCACACCTGCAGCCCAGCTTGTGGCACCACAGACAGCCAGCTATGACAATCATGTGGGGACAGGCAGGAAAACCTACAATTTGATATAAAGCAAAATTTCTTGAACCACATACGCCCACTAGAGCTGTGGCTATAAAGGCATGCCCAAACAAAAGGCCAAATAAGTAAATTTACCTTCCACAGCTCCTCCCACATAATGCATGGAACTTACGGCCTCTCTAACATAATTTCTCTGTCTTGTTCTATTTCACACTTCTGTTTCTTATTTTTCTAATTTTTTCCTAAAATTCAAGTAATTTTAAGAATTGTACAAAAAGAGCTGGAGTAATTCCTAAAAAGTTAAGTTAAAACAAAACAATAATGTTCCAAACTAGCAAAGAGAAATGCAAGAAATTAAAGTCCATAATGATAGCTAGTTTTGAAAAACAATATATGGATTTTGTCCAATGTAACTCCAGTTAATCCTTAACCAGGTTCTTTCACACAAAAACAATCTTTACTTCAACTGGATCAGGACCAGTTACAAAGCTTTGTTATTTTTGGTAGTGATTGTAGTAACTGTAGCAGTAAAAAAACAGCTTTAGTAATTTAAATGGTATTTCAAGTATTTTTAAAAGCAGAGTTTATGTTTTACATTATTAAAAATTCATTAGTTATTCATTTTGTATTGCTTGAGGAAAGCTCTAAGAGTAGTCTTCTAAGACTGTAACTCCACATATGAATTAGATGGTGTTGTCCAAGTATAAACATATTCTAATACTAGACTTCGCACTGTATTCTTTTAAATTCAAATGGCTTTACAGAAAGGCTTTCAAATGTGTGAGATGGCACAATACATTTAGGTATCCATAGATAAGTGTATATAAAGATCTCTAGAAATCCACCTATTAACTTATTTTGGGTATCAGCCTTTATCATGGATGCAGAAAGGCAAGTTCATCCAACATTAATTTCCCACAATCCTAGCTCCTCCTTACTGAACTATCTTCTTTAAAGTACATGAAAGTCACCTGGAGTCAAAACTCTGTCATCAAGAAGTAGTCATGTTAGTGGTTCAGACAGGGTGGGCACCGAAGTGAAAATGGCTCCATTAGCAGCTGCGAGTCACACAAATGAGAGAGAAGCCTTTCAAAGAGACAGTGAAGGGAAAGAAGGAGCAGAGAGATCAAAGCAAAGCAAACATAGCAGCAGACCAGATTTTCTCAGCGATCTGCAACTGTAAACAAAAGGCACTGAATATTATAGGGGTGTAAGTGTTTAGTTACTACGGAGTCACACTCTCCCTCTGACTCCCATGCAACCTTCCTACCGATATCAATAGCTAAGAACTTTGTGCTTTGGGGGACTAACTGGCCTGATTTTATAGCTCTCGCTGCATGAATTATGTTTTGCATAATCAAATTGTGGCATTCATTATCACAACATGACAGAGACATTATATGCATAAATAGATTTAAAATAATTAAACAAATCTATGCAGAAAAGATCGATCAATGACTATTAAACATGTTAATATTTGATCTACTGATTCCAGAAGCAAGAACAACAAACCAGGAAAAGGATCAATGTGTACCTCCAGTGTTTCTCTATGCACTCACTATTTACCACTACTTGACAGAGTCCCAGATTCACTAAGGTTGGAAGGGACCTCTGGAGATCATCTGCTCCAACACATCTGCGCAAAGCAGAGTGAACAAGTTGTTCTCATGTGGGTCTTGAATATCTTCAAAAAAGGTGACTACGGTCTCTGGGCAACCTTTTCCAATGTTTGACCACCTTTACAGCTAGAAAGCTCTTTCTTATATTTAAACAGAATTCCCCACTTTTCCACTTGTGCCACTGCCTCTTGTCCTCTCACTGGATACCACTGAGAAGACTCTGGTTTCATCTTCTTTATTCCCTCCCATGAGGTATAAACACTGATTAGGACCCCTGAGTCTTCTCCAGGATAAAGAGTTTTAACTCTCTATGCCTCTCCTCATAAGGAAGATACTTCAAGTGCTTTATTATCTCCATGGCCCTTTGTGGACCTGTTCGGGTTTGTTCATCATATTCTTACACTCCTTGTCTTGATCTTCCAACACAGCTATCCCACCACGTTGCTGTGATCACCATGGGATTTAACCCTGCAGTTAGATGCAGTGCTATAACTCCTCCTGTTTGCTCCCCATGGAGCATGCAGCAGCATACAGGCACTCGTGAGAGGTAGTTGGTCATGCTGATTCAGTGGCTTAGTTCAGTCTTTGGGCTGATCCTGTAAGGATGCTGTTACAGATTAACCCAGATGCTCACTCATTCTGCCCTACAGGTGGAATAGCAGAGAGAATCAGAGGTAAAAGTGAGAAAATATGTGAGCTGAGATAAAGACAGTTTAATGGTTAAAATTTAATAATACTAGTGATTGTAATTGTGAGGAAAAACTAACAAGGAAGAAAGTGAATTCCAAGAAAGATAACTGATGCAAATGAAAACAGTTTTTAACCCCCAACCTACCAATGCCCTGCCAGTCCCCAAGAAGCCGCTGCCACTTGGCCAACTTTGTCCCCTGATTTTTTTTCTGAGCATGACACCATATGGTCTGGGACATCCTTTTGGTCAGTTTAGTCAGTTGTCCTGGCTGTGCCCTGTCTCAATGCCTTGCACACCCCCAGCCCACTCACTGGTAGGGTGGGGTGAGGAACAGAAAAGGCCTTGGCTCTGTGTAAGCCCTGCTCAGCAATAACAAAAACATCCCTGTGTTATCAACACTCTTTCCAGCATAAAACCAAAACACAGCCCCATACCAGCTACTATGAAGAAATCTAACTCTATCCCAGCCAAGATCAGCACAGCTACTCTTATAAACTGGCACTCTGAGTTTTTGCCTTTTTCAGGTCAGCGTTGCAGGTAGTTACCAAAAATTCATTTGCAATAGGTAGAGAAGAAACATTATAAGGTCATGGTCCAACACCTTGCTCTAAACTAGGGTCAAATATTGTTCATGAGAGATGTTTTTAAATATATTCTTAAGGTGAGCAGTAGTTTTGAACATCAATTATCCCACTAAGTGAATATCTCTCCTTAACATTTGAACTTGTCCATAGTATTTAACATAATTAGTCTTTGCTTCAGCTTAAGTACAAATCTCACTGTTATTCTCATTCCTTTAATTTTCTTGTCATTGGCTGTGCTTTCCTGTCCCCTGACAAGTGTGGCTGCTTTCCCTGGGATTCTATCCAACCAGGTCATCTTTTTCTTCATGCACTTCCCCAAAAACTGACATAATAGAGCAGCAAGGCCTGCCAAACAGAAAAAGTACATTAAGGATCTTTCAACTGACACTTGCCTTGTTCACAGTAACATACTATTATGTACTCCCATTTACTCTGTGACTTCTAAACTACATGATTGCAAAATCTTTCACAGAATATTTACAGGTCCAGTCTACATCTACTTAAGGATATTCACAATGCAAAGTCTGAGGGAAGAAAGTACTACTAATGGTCTTGAGACAATACAACATCTGAAAAAGGCTGTCACTCAGAAAACAGGTGGGTCACAGAGGAGATACAGCACAGGCAGGAGAGGACATGTTCCTTCTATACAGCAAAACATTTCTCTTTCCCAAAAATCTACTGCACCATGAAGCACTCAGCCCCAAAGAATTCCTAGCTGTCTCTGAAGTGAATCTAACTGTATCATCTTGCACGAGCATATTGTACAATATCTGTTATCTTCTATGCTATTTTTGAAGGTAAAGCCCACAAGATCCACCCCTGTAAATAAAATCTGTATGTCATCTCATGTTTGTCACAAACAAGAGCAAGCAATTTCTCATTTTGAATAACCTGGTTTTTTTCCATGAGGCCTCACTGACAGAACTTACAGTTCCTCTGTTTCTTTCAAAGAGAAAATGTGTTCAGTCAGCCTGCTTTCACTGGCCCAAACTCCCACTAGTTCCGGGTAAGAGCGATGTGAAGCAGAGATCCTGTATCACACACTCAGTAGTATGCAGTTTCCTAAATGGGAGAAGCCAAGGCAACTCCAATGATACTAAAGCAGGTTCAGACTAGAAGATGGATGGAAGTTGCTCTCCTGACTCCAATGGTTTCCAAGCAAAAAGGCTGATAAAAACCAAGGATGTAACAACATTTCTTGACCATAGTTTAAAAAGGTTTCCAAGTTGCTTTTTTTAATAAGTAGATCCAGTTTATAAGTTCAGAGGTCAAGATAAATATTTAAAAGTATAGATAAATATATAGCTCCATAGGAACTGTCAAAAGCTTCTCTTTCCATATGCATATGGGCATAGGAATCGTTTCATGAGCATGCTAATGCCGCTGTCTTCTACTAGTCTTCTGAAAGTGCAATACTTCTGAAAACCAGACATATCCAAGCTATTTTAACTACAGTAGATTAATTACATTAAATTAGGTCACCTTGTCTTTTAGTGATCATTTTCATTTTCTCCTTTGATGCAGCACGTAAGTAAAACTTTCCTTCTGAGCAGAAGCTCAGATGAGTATTAGAATCATAGTCAGGGCAAGGATAAAAGACATAAATAAAGGGGAATAACAGATATATTTGGATTCTGAAGAGAATTATGAATATTACAAAGACATTCTACTATTCAGGCCTGGAGTCTGGAACTGAGCAGCTCTGTTCCTCCTGATGATTAGGTAGGTGAGCAAGGTAAGACATTTACAAATTCAGGTCATCTTGAAGGGAAATCCTTCCATGTAATTAGGTCCTCTGTTCCAATAAGAGCTATTACAGATTGCCAAAGCCAAGCTATTTATAAGACACCTGCAGATTTCTCTGTCATGGAGGAAGGGAAGGAAAAGGAAAAAGGAAAAAGAAAAAAGGAAAGGAATTTTAAAGTATTATAGTTGATATGTTACCCTAGGGAGAGAACAGACAATGATATCCATCAGTCTTTAAATCCCCTTGTTTACTGTACCGCTAGACTTTATGTAATGTTGTTTTTCTTCCTGAAATGGGTCTGCCAGTGACATGAAATGATCACAATGTAATATCCTAAATGTTTTCATCGTGTGTAATTATTTATTTTCATGCCATTCTGAAATCCTAGGCAGATTGCCGACTTGATGATCATGTTTTCCCCCACAAAATACTTAATCGACAAGAGACAAAAGCCTTAGAAGGATCAGAAATAGAAATGTTTACATAACCTGCCACTTGAATCATGAGAAAGCAAATGCTATATCTTATTAGAAAAACACAAACAAGCTTTTCTTGTGCATGGCTTTTAATTAATTCTTTGCCATAAATCTTTATCAACTAATTAGAATAATAATTACAAACAAAAAATACAATGACACAAAGAAACAAAGAAAATAAGTAAAAGCCAAGCTGACTGAATTAATTTTTACCATCTTTGAAAAACCTGGCAAAAAGTTGATATGTAATTTCAGATAATGTTATTAATTTAATTGAATGATTCTAGAACTGCAGTTATATTAATCCAATTTACAGCAATTTGCAAATAAATTTGCAGTACAGGATTTTAGACTCAAAGGATAGAAATCAGTAATAGCAACACAATCCCATCTTTTTTTTATAAAGGTATAATGTGAATATATGAAAAATACTGTTCTGTAAATCTTCATACCAGAAGGATAATTCTGAAATCTGCCATCAGAGTGGATAAAAAAACATGACTTGTGGAGCATAAAGATGGTCTCTTTAATACTCCAGCATGAAAAATGCTCTTTCATCCACTCTGCTAAAAGAAAGACACCCTGTAAGTGTGCTCCCTGTGGTCAGATTATTTTACCATTTGGGTTGAATTCATTTGACTTTGAAAAGTCAGTTGTGGATAGGCATAAAATGAAACCTTTGCTTTTTTTTCCTAGGGACTGAGATTCCAGGTATGTTCAGCACCTTCTCCATACTCCTTCAAAATTTCATTTGTAGTAACAAATTGCACTTTGGTCTTTTCTCAGTCATGGCTTTAAAGCATTAAAAACTCCCAAACCCAGAATGTGGCTAATGCGCACAGACAGAATGCAAAAGAACCTGTACAGGGAGGAGAGGGAGAAGGAGAGAGAGAGAGG